>VYYJ01000403.1:0-62442 GCA_021029165.1 Cyphoderus albinus | reverse complement strand
TTAAAGTTAGAATTACGACCAAGAGTTTTTGCATAAATATTTTCTACAGATAGGCAAGGTACACAATGTGTAAAATATCAACCATGACGTACCATAGTGTCTCCGGTTTTCAATTTTCATCTCTAGTTTGAGCAACGTTTTTTTCAATGGGGGATTCTCAAATTTTGTACACATCGAAAGGGCAACGTGGGTTACTTACTTAAACATAGTCTTTTAGCGAAATTTCGAAATACAGCTTGTGTTTAGAAATAACTTTCTTGTGACAAAATAATCCAGTGAGGCTTTTATTTAAAAGTTAGCTATACAAATGACTGTCTCAATGATAATCTCGAAAAATGTTTTACCGTACATATAACATAACATTAAAAAATCCATCGCTAAACTTGCTTTTGTCCTCTTTCTGATTGTAATACAGGGCTGGGACTGTCTGTGAGCATCATCGTGAAAGCAGCTTGATGCATTTTATTAAATTATTCAATCACGTTTTTGTTATTTTTAACCTCCCAAAATAGACATGAAAGCAAAAAGTGACATGACATCTTTTTAGGTAATACTCATTGACAAAATACCTGTATGAAACGAAATGAAATGTGTTGCTAAAACTATTGCAAGATTTTTGTGATGGTGGCGAATGCATGGCTAAAATTCGTTTCTCTTTTGTCATATAAGGGGTTTGAATGCAAAGAAGTTCTTAGTTTCATTATTACGCGTTAAGCCCAACCGAACCTGCTCTACAGGGCTGTGTGCACATGCATTCTTGTAATTACCAAGGACCACTTTTACGAGCCTCCTCAATCTTCTACGGCAGTACGTATTATTGAATCGTAGTAATCATCCATGCTTAATTCAAGCTTGCCTCTTTGATTATTCATTGTTAAAAAAGCACACAGCCTATCGTCCTCTTTCAGCTTTTCCATCATGTTTCGTTTACTATTATTATTTATTACCACTGGTATTTTGGTCCTAGTTTTCTGCTCCCATAATAATAGTGAAAGTGAACACCAGCAAAGTTGTATTTTTCTATTCTTGAAACTTTTGAAAATAGCAAGCTGGCATCAAGGAGAAGCATGCGTGTGTCTACAGTAAAGACGACAGCCTTTACAAAGCTTTTTCATCTCTGTAGACACGCATCATCGACAGAAGCGTCTGAAGACAGTGGTAATTACAACGTTGTTACAACTGCACACTAAAATTGGATATTCTCTATTTCATGAAAGCATGCAACTTGACGCAAGTACGCATTTTATTTATTATTCTGATCGTTCTCCAAGTCTGATATAAAAATCTCATGACTTAAGTTTTGTGGTTGCCGTAACCTAATAATATGAATGTTTTATTGATGAAGATGACTTCGATAGAGACGGTTAAGGGAAATCTGCCTGCCTACCTTGCCTCGTCATTGTTAACTTTTGATATATTATTTTGTAGGCATGCAACCTGCAAGCATCCATCTTTGCAGCCTACTTTACCTTGTCCTCTCAAGCTGCATTGTGTGGTGTTTGCTTTTGAATGTTTAATGTCATCAGCGAATCCGTGCGTTTTCCAACGCAATCCAAAGCTGCCGATTCTGTTGAAGACGAACTTAAAAGAAGAGTTTTATATTTATACATTAGTAATGATAACATTGTTATTGTTATTATATCAATAATGCGTTCGAGTACATGTATTTACTACGGAGAAGGAGCTGTAACACCTGTTTCTTCTCATCAAATGAGATCCATTAGCCTATCTCCTGGTTTTATCATCAGCACGACAACGACGATGATGATTGAGAGTCAAACAGAGCATCAACGGGGAGGATGGTGGTGGCAGTTGTGGCTCATTTCACATTCTAGACCAGTGTCACAATTTTATGCTTATGGCCACCTTATTTCATGTTTTTACAGATACGTTTGCTTCGGTCAGGAGCAACATTTCTGAGCTGTCTGTGCAACAAGATGCATGAGTGTCTAAGCTTCGTCAAATCAAATCATATTTGTTGTTTATCTCTGAGCAGTTTAGATTCTTCACTATTTCTGCCTTGATGCTTAAATAACTAGTGGATAATAATTATATCATTCATTATTCTTGCTAACCTTTAATCGAAAGCCTATGTACAATTACACCAGCTGAAGCCTCAATTGCGAGAAGCCTAAAAAGGGGAATCTGATGATGGCGTTGACAGTCTCGTATTTTTATTCTTTCAAAGTCATTGCATTGAAATGTTTGTCTTTATATAACCCACTCAATTGTTTCAATAAGTTCTTGTCTTTGCATTCCTATCTTGAGACTCAATAAATTCTCATCAAATTAATTTTTATATTCAGTTGCTGTTGGTGTATTGGAAGAGACAGTGTCATCATAACAAGCACTGAATAGAATATTAAAACTTTCAATTTGTTATATAAGCGAAGACATAATTTTTATAATTTTGAGTCCTGAGACTTGTGCTTAAATAATAAGTGAAAAATTGCCACACAGTCTTATTATTTCTGCACACCTCTCACAATCAGCACCAGGCAAGACAAGTTTGTTCACAAGTTCAGCTATTGTTCTTGTTCAATAAAGCAAGCTGCTGGAGTGAATAAAACTATCAAAAACAAGAATACATTTTATGCGCTAACAAATTATTTAAAAGTCTTACATTATAATCTTATATCTTGACTACGAGTATATAGTATTACAAGATCGCCACACATCATCATTTTCAATACAAACATCAAGCAAAAGAGTTACTTTTGTGTTGTAGTCCACTGTTTGAAAGTTGGTTTAAAGCTTATCATAAGAATGCAATGCAGGAAGGTGTGTGTGTTAAAATAATCATGAGTTTTACGATTGGTAGTAATTGAGAGGAATTTGTCTGTTTCTGCATATCGTGTTTTGGGTTAGCAGAAATTACTTTCAAGCTTGACTGATAGCTACATTTCACTTGGTTGCCTGATCCTGCTGCTATCCCTGCCAAGCGAAGATGTGTCAATGTCAGCTTTTCAAAAAAATATGTTTGAAAGAAGTCTGGTTTATTGCAACTTGTAAAGACTCATAATGGACTTGTAAATAAGTACGATAAAAAGGAGACAAGCCTTGTGTGGTGCGAGCCAATGTATGAATTTAAAAAATTAACTTTTTTGCACGCTGGGTGTTCATCAGCAGTCACTCCGTCATCGTCGTTAGCGTCAATTCAATAATATGTGTTTGCGATTAGGTACATATGTAGAGAAGAGGACATTGACGATTTTAACTATGAACTGGTTCCTATCACTTGACTCAAGCCAACATTTTCTTGATCTATGAAGAAAAATATGCACATCTACAAATTGTAATAAGCATCATCTTTAACTATTATCCAGTTGCTTTTTATGTCATCTCTTATCATTCGCTTCCTTCATGATGGTCGTCGTCAAATAATGAAAAGTCTACAACTTGAATTCTTTAATAACAAATGTTGAGCCTTTCCCCGTTTCTTTAGCTAATTGGTCAATGTCCGAAGCAAATACAAGATATGAATGTGAATAATAATTTGTTTTATATGGCCAAAAGAAATAAAAACGAGCAGTCTGTCTCGGCACATGCCATTTTTTGTAGTCGAGATTAGATTGGTGGAAAGAAGACAGGAGGAGAGAGAAAGAAGATGAACAAAACCAGAATGAATGATTTCAGTCCGTTTCTTCGTATTGTGTAAATACCAGTCATTTTCTCTTACGGATGAAATACATAAGGAAGGATACAATTATTTCACATTCACATAATCGAGCATGACATCACGTTGCAACTTTTTTCCTGCATTCCATTCAATCCGATATCAAAGCAAAAAAGACTGATACGAAGTAGAGTGAACTGTTTTTCGTGTTCCAACTCATTTGTTATTGACCTCTTTGGTTCTGGTTCATTTCACCTTCACCGCATGAAGTGGTTTTTTCTGCTTCAATTCCATCTTAAATAACTTCCCTCAATTCTCAACCCGAGCCGGCAAATGACCAAAGATACATTTATTTTGCTTTCTTTTCAAGGTTAAAAGCTTTCTTGCTTCACGCATTCCGATCTCTTTAAATAAAAAATTTTACGATGGGTTTACCACACTATAAAACTTGTACGATAACATTTATTTATTTCTTTCGAAGAAATCAATACAACAAATATTTTTTATTTCGAAATAAGTCATTACGTGAGCTTCTGAATTGGGGATTACGCACATCAATAATAATAATAATAATAATAAAATAATGCCATTGTTATAAAAGAGATCTGCACTGGAAATACGGATGAATCGATGAGTCTGAAGGAATGTCGAGCAAAGAAAAATTGCGTGATTTTATTTCTTTTCACTGTGTGTGGGTAACTATGTACTTGCTGAAAAATAGGAGCCGACAAGGGCTTTATGGATTCCGCAGCGTCATTTTGAAGTAGAGTAATGGACTTGGGCAGATTATCCGCAGTTCAATAACATACGCGCTTTTACATTCCTCCCGGCTATGAAGTTACCTTGCAAGGAAACAAACTTGCGTTCAGAAAAAAATTTGCTTTTTTTGTACATTGTTCTTTCGCATTTTTCACTTCGCATTATTCTCTCTTCTCTAGAGTA
Organism: Cyphoderus albinus; assembly: GCA_021029165.1. Lineage (NCBI taxonomy): Eukaryota > Metazoa > Arthropoda > Collembola > Entomobryomorpha > Paronellidae > Cyphoderus > Cyphoderus albinus. The sequence goes on along the minus strand of VYYJ01000403.1, from coordinate 57,884 downwards.
CCACACACATAACGATCAACATTCTTTTTGAAACTTTTTTTCTCTCCATTACAATTTACAAAGTTTCAGCTGTAGGCAGAATTGTCCGTAGGTAGGGATTAAAAAACGAAATTGCATCGTACCGAGTTTACAATCAATGCGTTTTCAAGCTGTTGTTTTTGAAGTTATAATATTTTCGTAGTTAATTCACTGTTAATATATAATTTATGTATGTGAATCGTTAATAAGGATTCGCTCGTCGTTATTTATTACATCTTGTAGTCATTCCTGCAGTTTTATTATTGCTGCATTGTCTGGATTCAAGGGCGATTCGTGAGATTGATACAAAGCTTGGATCAGTGAAGCGATTTTCATCTGATTCCGTCATTTGGTTATGGATTGCTTGTTTGTCGTCTTCGTCTTGTCTTTGTTGTGCTGCTTACTTGCATGCTAGCTGCACCTCTTGAAGATGTTAAAGGGCAAAGATGCCAGCAGCGATTTTTATGAATGGAGACATACACACTTGCATATAATTTGTTATTGCTGCTCCACGTCGACACTGAACAATGAAATTGCGGAAATGGTTTAATCATAGTTATGATATTAAGTGTAATGTATAGTGATCCTCCTCTTTGAAGAGGTGCATCATTGAGTACAGCGCTACAATGATGAATAATATCATCCAAATGATCATTTTACAATTACCTGTTTGAAAAAATTATACGTAGCAAACCTGAAGTTAATAAGTGAACCTGAACTGCATCAACTGACACGGCATTGTTGTAATCATTGACTGACAAATGGTGACCAGGTTATACTCAAAACAATTAATTAATTTGCATATCGCTTAGAATAAAAAACAGTATTGCCCGCCCCTCACCACATCCAGAACCTTTTCATCAACAGCGGCACAGTCAGCGCTGACACTGACGACACTACAGCTACACCTCCTAATATCATTTAAATATTTACAATGCCATATCTTTGTTCATTAACCAAAAATTGATGGGTCAGGTATAAAAAGCAATGACTGGTTTCGTAGTTCGTTGTGATATCATTAAGAGCCCGTAAAAACTAATCCGCAATCTTTACAAAAAACTGTTTATTGAGCTGACCTTCTTCAACTGTAAATTCCATTCGCTTGCAGCATGCATATCAAATGAGCGCTACGTTTTTCACACTCTTTCACAAAGGATAAGTCAAAAGGCAAAAACGCCATTCATTCTTATATCCCGCTCGAGCAAAATGGAGGAAAATGGATTTATGAGCACAAGCGATCAATATTTCCAAGGTGCGTGCCATATCACGTTCCTGTCGTTGTCATTGCGGATAGAACAAAACACCTTTATTTACCTGAACAAATATTTGCCAAGTAGTATTGAATAAGTCTTCTAATTGCCCATCAACTCATCAGTGAGTAGTTATGTGCAAACACGATTTGATGACTGAACGGTTCCTTTCCAGTAGTATTTACAAACCACAAAAGGAGGAAAGCTGTAATCTGTATAAGCAATGCAAAATGCCCATATTGTAAAAGGAAAACAAACAAGGTTGGTGTCATGGGCAAATAAAAGGCTAGAGATATAACGCGCATTTAATTTACACTTACTTCATTCGGTAAAATGTTCGCATCGACTTCACAGAGGTATTACATTGTATATTATCTAAGTACATGCTTGGCTTTTTGTTCTTATTTATTAAATTAAAACGACCGATGAATTTATTTCATCAAGCAGTGTTTTCGATTACACTAGCACTGCGCACTATTGTTATAAAATTGTTATAAAATGCAATGCCCAATTATTTATGACATGTATGGCAAACATTCCCCTTATTTTGGATGGAAAAATAATAAGCTTAATTTATTCACGATTGAATTTAATGAGCAGTCAACAAGTCAACACCGTTAATGCATCATCCAATTAATTTTACTACTATCACGCTCGTCTTTCAACAACTATGTAATTACAAGCAACGTTTGCACACAAACTTGATTACATATTGAAAAATGAGATTTATAAATTTGGAAAATTGTAAAATAATTTGTGCTTGAAACCTGTCGATGCAACATTTTGGCCCTCAATCTGTCAGAAGGATTGAACTCCACAGAAACTGAATGAACAATGAAAAGAGGGCAGTGGAAATGCAAGCTTCTTCGTGCTTTCTGATAAAAGTTTTACCACGAAAATTAGTCTATCATTTTCATTTTAACATAATTATTTTCCTATTAATGAGTGTTGGCAACATTTTGACAGATTTAATTGCTACATTTGAGAAATCACACAGTCAAGCATTTCTAAAAGCTGAATTACGAAAGCTAAAACTACAGGCATGGACGGTGTCGCTTTTATTTTATCATTTATGTGCAAAATTGGGGAACTACCGCAGATAATTCCAACTAAATACAATTTGTCTTATCATGTAGAATTAATAGTAATACGTAATATTTCTCGATATGGTCACTTTCAGAGGGGTTAAAAATAATTTTGCTATGAAAGCAAAACCAAGAGATTGACATTCAAGTATTCTTGACACCAGCAAGGTTTTCATTAATCTGCTTCTCGTATATGTCGAATGGAGCATATACTTGATTATTTACGTTCAATTTTTTGTGTGACCTCTAAGAGTAGCCGCGTAATGTCACCCTGATATCAAATTGCATGGAAATTCAATTTACTCCCAAAAAAGCAAAAGATAATAAGATGTGAAGTGAATGCACACAATGTAAAAAATGCAGGCGTCGCTTGACAAAGCAGCTTATTAACCCACACAGAGGCACAAAGGGAAGAGGAATAGTTTCAACGTGGTGGTACAGAACCTTTAAATGAGCTTGGAAAGGTTTACCGATTGTTTATGAATGCATTTTAGCTTTTTGGCTGACTTTGCTAGAAAATATTTGACGCAACCTTGGAGCTGTCTGAAAGGATATCTTGGTAGTTAGATAATATCCAATTTCTGATCATGATCAAATGGGAAGGATAGTAACATACCAGTGCCAATATTGCTGGCTTTTCGCCTAGAATATCTGCATTTATTGTCCAGAAAGCTTTACTAAATCCATATTGTCATGAAGAGTCGGAGACAGATAAAGGATTTTATCAACATCAACCGGTTTCGTTGTGTTCCATAAAAATATGTAATGCCCACCATTTCCAAAATTGAAACTCTTGATTAGTTATGCTTACCTAAATACATTTTTATGGAATTTGAAGAGGCCGATTTTAAGGAGGATATTATTTTGGTATGCTGCTTTGATAAGAAACGGCTTCTCTCTGTAGTTATTCACTTTCATGATGATGATGAGTAAGCAAGATAGTTATAGTTTGAAGCAGCCTTTTACTGGCATTTCATCGACATGTAATGAGTGGACTCGTTGTAAAATGTAAGTAATGCTTCCATATTTAGAGATCACTTTTAAAAACCTGTCTATTATTGTTATTTCAACCTTTCCAACAATGTTGATAACTTGCTCATGACCAAAGTGCACTTTTTTCAAAACGAACTCTTCCATTCAGACAATTGCTCAGATTAGCTGACTGACACAACGGCAGCTAAAGTAGCAGACGTTATTTATTTATATTGGCTGTGGATCACTTTTATTCGTTTTTCCCAAGCGAGGCTATGAATGATGTAATAATAATAATAGCCTGCATGTATCATGTTCTTGACTATCTTGACTTGTCACATTTTCAAGTCTCAGGTGTTAGTGGGTGAATTAGATCCTTTAAAATGCACACTGAGACAGACGTGTATCCATCAAAGCGTCCACACATCGAGTAAAGGCAGTACTTAGCTGACGATGATGTGATCTCATGATTGCTACATAAATGTTGCTCTATGATTCTGCAAATGAAAATGAAGAAAAATGCTTCTTTGGTCATGGTATATTATTTATTTATGATATTTCATTATTGCCTTTTTGCTTTAACATCAGCTACATTATTTATACACTGCGACCACACAGAACACGACGTGTAGTATTATAACAAGCATCTTTATACGATGTCGAGTTTAAGCCTTTTCATGAGCCAGATAAATTGAAGACTCGCACTAAGAAAATGAAAAGACCCATTCCCAAGTGTAAATACATAAACAGTAGTCGCAGTGAACCAGTGACAAAAGCAGAACTCTGTACTGGTTTCGTGGTTGTGAGTTGTTTGTGGATACGTGCGACACGTACAGCTTATAAAACTGTTCAACTATCGTTCTTCATTTGTCGTGTTTATTGCTAATAAAATAAAAATAATGTTGCTGCGAGTGCCGGAGGAGCTTTCCTTCTTTGTGTGCAACTAGTGAAATGACTAACGCGACGCGACATAGCGATGCTCACTATTACTTACCATTACCATTATACTCTTTATTGAGGATAACTTGTAGCATTTTATGCTTGATATTGTCAACCTTTGTTTCAATTTCCATTTCTAAAAGAACGGCTTCTTTCAAGCCATACCTTAAACTGTGAGGTACTCAAGTGATTTGAAACCTAGGCAAGAATGAATAGTAATCCTCTAATTTTGTTTAATAGCCACTATAACACAAAACCGTCGTCTGAGACAACATCGCGTCATTTCAAGAAGTTAAGTAAGAAGTTAAAAGTCATATCTTCATTAAAGTTGGTGACTACCTGATTATAATCTTTCAAAATTAAGAGGCCTGTTTGTTCTCAAGAATGAAATAAAATAAACTAAACTAAGCCACCAGGTAGATCGTGGGTGCAAGTGCTACACCTTCAGACAAGAAAAAAACGACAAAATACGCACACGTACACGTTGGTTACAACAAGTGCACCATTATTCACTGTCTTATGAATCATGTCTTGCTTTGGATAGGCATACTTAACACCGAGTCAACATGCAAGGCAAGGTTCATTTTTCAAGAAACACAAATCATAAGTGACTCGGAAAATAAATAATAGAAGTCCTAAGCTGTGAATTATTTTTCTTACTCATCGTCATAATTACATATTAATATCTTGCATGCATGCACTGCATAATACTAATAGTTACAGATATTAGATCATCAAACTATTATGCATCTTCGCGTGCGAATGCATGCTTTTGTCTGAGTACCTGATCATTTCACTGTAATTCTGGAGATGAATCGAAAAACAGATACTCAACGTGAGAATGTGTTTAAGTAAAGAGCAAAATTTTTACAGGATTTTTTCAACTCTAAAAGTAAAAAATGAAGTGATACACTACTAGATAATGTACTTTTATAATCATTTACAAGAATATATCACTAACTGCAATGAATTGCACAAAACCTTAATGAGATTGAATATTGTAGTAGATTTTTTAAAAATCAAGTGTTCATTAGCAGAAGATCAAAATGCATATTTATGTAGATTGCGTATCTAATACGGTAAAAGAGAGTAAAGCAAAGCGTCTTTTAATGCAAGTCTACAAGCAATTCGACAGTTTGATATTAAAGTGCAGATGTTAAGTGAGATTATGAAGAAGAAACGTGTGTTTCTGTTTGATATGGCATTACGGCGGCAACGCAAGTGATGACTACAATGCAGAGTTGCATAATGCTGTAATGAATCTGAATTTTTTAGCGATAATCTAATCCTACCCAGAATACAGAAAGTGATCTAATGGCATACGCCCAAAGGAATACTAAAGTAAAGTTCATTCTACGACAGAGATAGGTTATAGAAGATATAAAATCAACAAATAATTCTATTGCAAGCTGCCTGTGTGTATCTTATCTGATGCCTTACACATTTCGATTTTTGCAAATGTAAATAAATGTTCACACCAGCGGTTTAGTCGTGTCAATAAAATAACCTGGAACTACTTTAGTCGTGAGGTGATTCATTTACCTATCTAGTGTGCAAATATTTACTTAATAAACGATTTCGTATTTTGTGACCACCAAATATTGTGGATGTGTAAAATGCAACATTTATAGCATATCCAATTGGGTTGTTTGAGACATGGACAAACTTTTTTGTTTACTCTATTCAACGATCGTTTTTGTGTACTCGGTGTGTGTCATTCATTGTGTCGTTTTGTTGTGATCACTGATGACCATTAGCTCACTTGTTTCATACACCAAGTTTCGTTTCCTAGTTCATAGCATTGAACTGGCGTGACGTGAGTGTGCTCCTGTGGATTTCATTCGAGTGAAATAATCAAGCGCTTGTCAATTTCGCTGCCTTCTGAGTACTCATTAAATTGTTTCCACTGGCTCATTTTGTCTCTCCTTATCTTCATTATCTGGATAACATTAAGAGCTTCAATTTTTATACTGGTGCGTTGGATCATTGATTACATTAGCTCTGCTGCAGTTCTTGCATGTCATATCATGTCAGTCTGTTGGACCACTGCCTCTGGCTAGAAAGTGCAAAAAAAAAAAATAATTAATGGTGAGTAATAAGGTGTTCGAATTTTGATTGGATGGAACAAATATTTCTTTCTGGATAAAACAACTGGGCTGGTTACTGTTCTTTATTACCACTTTGTTTAATTCAGGAAAGAAAAAAAAACAAATTTTAAGAATTAGGCAGAATTTTGCTGCAAAAACAGTGAGTAATATTTGAAACGTGTAGAAGTTGGTTGAATGTGGTTTAATCATGTGGTTTGTTTGAACCCCTTCATCGAAAGAAAGGATTCGTTTTGACCACAACTTTTGATTACATTGTGGAGTTCAAAGAATTATCATCCTGTAAATAGATGTATAGCTAAAAGATTCTCTGAAGTGAAATAACAAATTAGAATTTACATTACTTATAACTCAAGCCTGATTTTTTCCATATAAATAATCAGGTAAAAATTGCCGGTTGTTCTGGAATTAAAATTTTTTAGTCATTATGCTTTCAGAGTACTTAATTTACATGAAAAAATGTGATTTGTTCTCCGCCCCATGAACATGGAAAGTGAAATTTCACAAGGGGAGCTGTTTGCCCAGGCAAACACGGACGATGAAAGTGAATCGGAAAACCCAGCAACAGAAGCATTAATAACCTTTGACAATGATAGTGACACAAATGAACATGTTCAACTTGACGATTCAAATTCAAATTTAGTTGATCTTGACAAAGGTGGCAATGGTGACACATCAGAATGTTCACTAAATTCTCAAGCTAAAGCAGAAGATGAACATCTGCCACTGTCTTTATTATCGACTTTGGTGGTGGCAGAAGAGTGGTGCGATGATGGTGGCGGTGACAATGATGACAAACCGAATGAGAGTGTAGTGCAACAGGGAACGATAATTGAAGTCGATGACCTGAATGATATTTTTTCTCCTGGTGTTAGTGGTATACCTCCACAGCATGCTCCTCCTAGCCCTCCCAGGGAGGAAATTTTTGCAGACGAAAGCCCTGTTTTGGATAGTGGAGTTTACACTTTTCTTAATAATGGAGACACATTACCTGAAGAAGGTAACAGTTATACTATTGTCTTTACAAAATTGTCACATGAAAAAGATCAACACGAAAAGAAAAGTTGATTTTTTCTCGAGTGTTTATTCTTGGCTTTACCACGAGCCAATTTTATGGTGAAACAGAACAGGTTAGGTTAACATCAACAGAAATCATTCTATTTTTGGTAACGACATTGTTTCGATGCATTGGGAAAATGTCTTGTTCATTGTGTTTACCAGAAGGCCCAATAAGAAAAACACATTTTAGATAGCATTTGTCGGATGAAAACCTGTATTACCTTAGAAAATGACGATGACGATGGCAGTGACTTGGGCAATTTTTTTCTATTTACTGTTGTTTCACTTTCCCTTCCATTTGTATGACAGCAGAAGACACCTTCATAAAGCAATTCATTGTCTGTTTCTGAAATCGTATTTTGCTGATTCCCTGCATCCCTGTGGAGCTCTTTTGCTACCTGATTACCCTTCCGAATTCCTAATAATCTGTGATGAGTTGCAATCAGGCAATGGAGTATAGAATGATGCAACCTCAATGCCATTTCCGGTGTATGAAGAAGAGTAAAATTTAACGCTTACCTATTTCAAATTTTCACATCTGTTCCTCGTATTAAAGCAGCAGTGGGTAAGACTGAGAATTATTCAGCTTTTTATTAACTTTCAAGAACATGTCTATTCATGTGTGACATGTCGTTTGACATTCACATTTCTTTACTGTCACACATTATAAAAATTTATTACGAAAGACACGGTTAAGGGCAAGCGAAACTGAAAACGGTGATAAATAAAAAAGCTTCACGGAGATTTGTTCAGCTCAAACCTTTAAGCGAATGACAATAAAAGCCATGCATGCATGACTAAACATGTGTACTCGCAGTTTCCTTTGCGCATCAATGTAAGCTTAGTGTACCGCGAAATTGTACAATTAATTTATCAGTACAGATCGCTTGTATCGATTGAAGTAAATTTCTTTCTTGTAACAGTTTCTAAACTTAGATTTTAGGCATGCATCTGATATTTCGTAATGTTGCTCATCAAAGCGATAAAGCGATACAATCAAAGAGGTCAAACCCCAATCAGATTTCAGTTGCAAACTTGAACTTCCTTTTCCTGCTTTTTCAAAAGAAAACGGGATGTAATTTAGACATTGAGCGTTTGTATCTTCGAAAAGTACGAAAAAGTACGCAAAGCCCTGAAGCATTTTTATTAGCACACTCAGGTTTATACCCTGGGTAATAAAATTTCTGTTTGATTTTTAACGGCCAAATGTTGTTGTGCAGTAACTACGTTTCGCTCACTCAACGTTTTTCACGAGTGTTTACACTCTCGACCTTGCCTGAATACACATCCGTTGATTGTTTAGCAATGTCAACATACAGTCATATTTATTTTTACAAATTACCAACAAAATACATCAGGAATCACCAGGAACTATTAGGTGCATTTTTAAGACATGCAAATATCCTACTTAACGTTTTCAAGCGCGCATTATTGCCAGTAAACTTTCCCAAATTCCTTCAACTTGATTGCTCATTTTACTCTAACTAATCTACGTGTCTTTCTCGACCTCCGTGCGTGGATCGCACTGCTCGTTTAGTTTCATTGTAAGAGACCTTTCCAGATTTCCCGTTAGTTACGAACGACGAGTGAGTCGTTCTTTTATTAGTCATGGCATTACCTGCGTCAGATTCGCAATGAGGTGAAGGTTATCTCAAACCTGAAAGGCGGATGTTACTGACGTTAATATTCTCACTGTTGAACTAAAACAAATTATGCAAGTTTGCTGATGAACTTACCACAATGAAAGGAGTTAGAAGTGAGCAGTATTCCAAAACTCGGCCGGTATTTCTAGTCATGCCACATTCTATTATTATTACTCTCGCCCAAAAAACTCAATCATGCTCGTGCAATCATTATACCTAATTTCGTACCGAAGACTTGAAGCATGATTGTGGTTTTTGTTCGAAATGAAACAATTGATGATTTCTTAATGTGCATTTTGTATGCATGTGCTCTCTTTTGTTTAATGCAAATTTATGCATCTCGGCGAACGAAGACGACGAGGGACGATCGCGAAGGCATACGATATCGTCAGTCAACTCGTGATTCCACATAACATCAACTTTTAACAAGACCAAAGCAATTTTCGTTTTCGCATGCAAAAATCCGTATTTTTATTGTTGATCCATTAGAGAAACATAACAGGATTTATAACAAATATACATTCACCAACAACAAATCTAAATCTCTTTTCTGTATCAAATCGCTTGTTTGCTGTTTATTATGATGAGCGTGTGTGCGGCCTTCTTTAAATATTTTGCTTGAACGTTGTCACATTATAATTTTGCTAATACTACCTGCTCGATACATTGTTTTTACTACATGCATTTATGCCTCTCAGCGAAAGCTGCTGCCTTTCCTTCATTCGGAACAAGTCAGCCACTCTAATCTCTGATACTCATCTCTCTACTTCGTCACCCAACAACTGGTACACAAAGCGATGGACTATTTTCTCCTGATTGTTATATTTCATCGCTTGCTATTGCTACATAAGTTGAATCACACATTAGCAAGTTATCTGTTAGATAATACTTGAAAAGTGAGGCATACCGTGTCATTTGAATGGGTGCACACAAGATTTCTTTATTGCGACAAGAGGTACAATCAGATGTCAGAGGAACTTTAGTCCGACAAAAGTGCAATCTTGGCTCGATATTACCTGAAATTATTGCTTTATTGTCGTCAGATGAATAGAAGCTTCTTAAAATGTTCCTATTATACTGTCGAACATGAAAATTGTCTCGTGAAGTGATTTTGTTTGGCAGCACAGAAGAATTCGTCAATTTTCGCAGTGACTGACAATGAATGAGTGAATAGCCTATCTATCTATACCTTAGCACGGAGGTTTAGGATATTGGTTACCTACATTATTAGGATTAAAATATTATTGTAATCTACCGAGGTTCGTTTCTATATATTTTTACTAGAATAGCGCAAGCCTCTATCTCATGAATCTTGGCAGGCGGTGATGGTTTTGTTGGAGGCCGAGTGTTGAGTTGAGGAGTTTACCTTTAATATGGACTAGCTTCTGTTATCTAACTGTGCATGATGTTTTTATTTTTTAATTTCTACCTCCTTTTACCATATCTGACTATTTTTACGCTCCTCTATCTGCATTATTAATATCCAAGCACAACATTATTTTCCGGTCGTTCTAATCACGATTCTTGATAATGAGAGCTGTATTTATAATACAGAATTCAGAACAGTAGTCAGTCAGTGCAATAATGGTAACAGCAAGCAAATGTGCAATTTTCAACACTGGTAGACAATGAAGAAGAATGGATTTGTGAAGCGATAAACGTTTGTTGGTGATATGGTGGAATGCACTTTTTATTACTGTATATGAAATAGCCCGGCGATTTATAAGGAGGTGTATGAATTTAGCTCTTAAATACCAAACATGTAGAAAATTATTTTCAGAATTATGAAGGCAGTTTAATTTTACTTGACGAACCGTACGTACGAAGACACTTCCTCTGATTAATAAAAACCCTAATTAGGAATTATAGCGTAGAAAGATCCACGGTTTGTGTGTGGTTCATTGTTCATTACAGTTGTAGAGGTTTCGCTTCGCAGGTTCGCTTCATTGACACAACAAACTATAATTTTAGCTTCAAGAGAAAAATTTGTGGATTAACATTACCGACTTCATCAGTGTGTTTTTGCAAGGCGTACAAATTAATTTGCAGGAACATACTCTTAAAACTTTAGTAAGGCAATCGTTCGTGAACTGTGTCGCTGTGCTACTGCTGCAATCGTGCGTTCAGTTCAGTGTATTATTTTTTGAACAAAAGTTCATTACGACACTAGAATTTTTAGATGGGTAGTAAAGTATTGACGCCCGCAAATTTCCGGGATGTCTCCTTGAATTTTATAGTGGTACAATTTATGCGAAGAATAACGATTTTTAAAAATTGAGCGCAAGGTTGTATTTGGCTGAGACAGGTGGAGAATTCGTAGTTCGTACGTACAATTTATTTGTACTTTCAAGTGAAACGTGCCCGGCCCGTACTTCATTTTCAATTTATTGAAATTGAATGCTGTGCACATTATAGTATAACGTTCGTGTAACTTTCGTAATTATTAAGCTTTTTACTTCTCCTCTCAAGCTACATGATGCGACACTATTTGAAAGAGGATTTTTGAAGATATCGGAAAGAATCGCTTTACGTACAATACTTACATTCGCCTCAATTACTGATCTGCCCTGGTCTGATTTGAGTAAATTAACTTTATGTCATCTTGGGTACTTACAAAAAGTGAATGGTTCTTGTTGGATGAACGACTCTTAGCTGTGGCTATCTGGCAACACTTGTGACGCAGTATTCTTGCACCATTGTGAAACTAGATCATCTTCATAATGTTACTAAAAGAGAGAGAAAGAGGAAAATTATTATCTGTGAGACAACTTTCAAAACAAATTATTGTCAAAATTTAGTGATATTTTGTGATTATGCTCCGTCATCTCTTGTGTCACGTAAGTGGGAGCAAGCAAGTACTCCGAGTAAAATTCTACAAATGGTGACTAGCGGCCTAGCACTTTTTGCGAAAAAAGATCAAGCAAAAAATAAAATAAAATTTCTTGGTGGTGTTACGTTAAGTGTTAGTGATTGTTGTCGCTGCACTTGAAGTAAGCTTGAAAATTGTGTGATGTCGTTTACAAGCTGAATCATCAACTTCTTGCAAATTGTATTTTATACAATCATCACCACATCACACAACCTACAGCAATGTTGCAATCATCCCAACTGATACTTGAGATTTTGCGAAGTGAGTGTCATTCTTCATTATAACGTGTGACTTTTGGGTTGCTGTCGAACAAGAAAGGCCAAGAGGCAAAATGAGCTTGTGAGCATGCCCATTTCGTGTTAACGATTTCTCTCTTGGTGGCAATGCAAAGGATGAGCCTCCTCAAGGGGAAGATTGCCTACTTCAAATATCAATTAGCCAAATTATTAATGAGATTATTGCATCCATTTAATTATACTTAAGCAATGCAACACAAAAGCATACACGAGTAGATATTAGTATTATGTCATTTATTTTTTACTATTGGTACCCAAGCATGAAAGTCGTAGGTAGGACGTAGATAATAAATTTCAATTTTGGGACGCTCAATTCTAAAAAGCTTTTAATGACATCATTGGCAATTGGCATCCTTCTGATATTTCATAATATTATCTACTTACATTATTACACTTTTCTTCCTTTTTGCAAATAATTTCTAATGCAGATTTCACAACCAGATCGCACCAATAAAATGATTTTTAAACATAAATTTTACTCTTTTTATCCAAATATGTTAATACGGTGCCTGAGAATACGCTCACAGTAGGATGAAGTTTTTATCTGAGACTTCCCGCAGATTTAAAAAATATTATTTTGGGGATGTGTTATTATTATTATAAAGTTATTTATTTCACAACACCGTTTTGCGTATTGTTTCGACGGTTCTATATAAGGGAAGTAATAACAGAAATATTACAGTTTTGTCTGTCTATGTATGCACAAATAATTGACCAATTTCTTTTCCTGATTCAATGAATGAAAAACGATGTGATTGAAAGTGAGGTGTGACTTTTTCTGTTTTGCATATAAATATTTTATATTTTGTTCAACAAAAGACCGTGCTGAGATGGGAATTGTCATTTCGAGTGAATTTCTATTTATGACACGACACAAATACCTACGTTAATAAGTTAGATGTTTTGTGTCAGAGTCAGACCTCTTACTTCATTTTGCTAAACACCGTAACATATTCAACATTTGATCTGATTATTGTCAGGCTGGCTCTGACTCCTCTCCTACAATCCCATATCGAAGTCTCTGCTGGTTTATATTAAAGCATTTAAGCTGACACTGTCATCGTTGATGAAAATGGAATGTTTTTACGGTTTAGCTTTTGACGTTGCCACGTCATGATGACACCGCACAACGATAACTGACAGTGACAAGTTGAGCTTCAAACATTGTACGAAAACAAAGAAAAAGTTTCTCCAACGTGTTTAGTTACTGAAATGTATCTCTGAAGTACAATTTGTCCTAAATTTTCCACTTCGCGTAACCAACATATGAATAACAAATGTTTTGAATTTTGAAGCTGTAAAATTCGTGGATTGGGAGTATTACTGTGAATCTCTCCGCCAGTCACTTATGATTCAATCGTAGTAGTGAGCGATTTTATAAATTGACAATTGAAAAGTGAAAATATGAATTGTGTAAGCTGAGATCACCACAAACTGCAAGCAGTAATGAGATTACCAAACCCACTGATTGTGGATTACATTTCACGGCAGCATTTAAGTAGTGGCGTACAAAAATTAGCAATCGAAATGCTTTCTAAATTCACCGATCATTTAAGATCAGATCATTTCAGATAAATGCGAATGTCTGTAGGAATTAATTTTGCTTAGTTTATTATTACTTTATTTACGCAAGGGTGAATGAGGCAGTTCGGTCAGGATACACCCTTAAACAATGAACATTCTTAATTGGTTTATTATGTGTAATTTGTGAAATAAAAATAATCTAAGCGGGAATATTGTAATCAAGATTAGTATTGTACTAACAAAAACATAAATAAAATCGTTAGACGCAAAATCATTAAACAATGATGCCATTTATATGTATTATGTAACACAAGAAAAAATGTTATTGTAATTGTAGACAAACAAAATCATAAAAATGCGAGAAAATACGAGTAGTGGTCATTTATGTATTGTTTTGCTTTTTGAAAAAAATTGACGTTTCGGATTCAGATCGTGAGAAATTATTATTCGCCTCTTTCTTTGCGTATTGTAAGCACCGAGACGAGTGCGTGAACCAGAAGTACAAAAACAAAATTAGATCGTTTACGATCTACGGTCTTTGATTGCAAGAAAATTCCAAAATAAGTGTTTTTGAATACGGAGTGTAAATGTAACATGTGGTAAAGGTTATCATTAATTTTTGCTCACATATTGCAGATTTTATGAGATAAGTAGTCTGAAGCATGCGATACCCAATGACAAGCAATTTATTTATGCGGCGCACTTGGGAGGGTTCTTTAGAATATGCTCATTTTCTAAAACTTCAAAACGTTTGCTCTTATCAAAATACGCTTTGAAATAAATACAATAATAATTTATTTATTTGTGCTGATCGGTGGATGATTTTACTCTGAGATAATGTTTGTACCACAAGTGGCCGCCAGTATTCATTTACTTCCGCAAATTCCTTTGAAGAATCTTTCTTCGCGTATTTTCAAGTTGACTCACGAATCCATTGTTCATTCAACGCAATTTTCTTACTCCATGTTTCATTCTTTTACAAATCTTATTTTTTACACAGCTAATGTTATTTATTGTTATTATTCCAAATTTTTGAAACTCATTTTCCTCTTAATTTGTTTTTCTTAAAGTATGACATGTTTTTCGAATAGAAAAAGTGGGGTTTCTCCCTTAAATCCAATTTATTTTTCTTAATTTTATTACTAACACTACTAGTATGAAATAGAGGCACATTAGTTGTGTTGTAACAAGATAAAATTGCACGAGAAGACTCGAAAAAGATTTATTTGGTTGATGAATGATGAACGTTAGCAAATCGCAGGAAAGAATGAATTTTTATGATCCATAAGACGCTTTAGTAGATCATTTTGCATCATTGCAACAAAACTAAAAACATCTTGTCTATCCACTCGAGGGTCATGGGTCAGGGAGCCATTAAATCATCCAAACTACCCTTTTCAAATCATCAACTAGACTAGAGAGACTTCATGACATGACGTTAAAAATCGAACTAGAGAGGAAAAGGCGTGTTCAACCGCAGAATTATGCACACATGATTACATGAAAATGCTCGTATTTGCAAGACCCAACTGTGGAAAAACCTCCTCGCAATTATTTTATTGTTATTATGATTGTACTGCAAGTTTTGCTTGGCAGAAAAGAAGAATCGTGTAAAAATCAAGGAAACTTGCTGAAAAAGATCTAGAGAAAATGAGGGACGCCAATGAGATGAGATCTTCACTGCAGAGCACCAATATTATGCACTTGCTTTTAAATGATGCTCTAGTCTAGTTGATATTATGTTTCTCATTATCTTTCCCGAAGTATCGTGTAACAGGATTATCAAATTTATAATTCTTCATTTCCTTGTTTGTCTATTTAGTCTACTTGTACAAAACAATTTTTAAAGAAAAAAAAAGTTTGCCGTAAGTACAAAGTGGACTACTTTTGTGAGTGAATTATAAAATTTTAAATGCAACACAAGCAAGTATTTATACGTACATATATTTAAGTCGGTTGAGATTTAGCAAATCAGAAATAATCAGACTAATGTATATTTCGGTGAATTTTCCTACGTCGTCATTTATTAAAACTGTAATAAATATCCTTCGTGATCAATATTTTTGAGTGTTGGAAACTTGGAACTTCCAAGTTGGAAGTTTGGCCATATCATTTTGTTGTTATCTTCCAAGTGCAGGACTGCTGGAGTTCAAAATACGTGCTAATGCCAACTGAAGTCCAAGTCCAAGTACAGTAGTTTATGTATTTAGATGGCTTTTTATGTTTGTTTTGAGATCAAGGGATTACGGGTTTGGTTTATCACCTTACCATAATTTACATAATAGTACGATAAAAACTACATGCAAAATCAACGTTATCATGCAGATGCATGCAATTGGTTTGCTTATTTATTTTGCGTGGGTGCGTAATCTGAGAGTGAGAGGAGGATCATTTTATTATTTTAATTCAAATCCCACTTAATAACACCAAATCCAAACTGCATCGTTTGGAACCCTGTAAATGCGTAAGCGATGTCACGAGATTTAATTATGATTTATTTCTTGTTCAATTTCAGGATCCTCAGTCCCAGACACTTGTGCCCCCAGCCAAGGTACCATGGACAGTTCTACTGAGGTTCTTCATCAGTACATACCTCCAACTTTCTCGAGATTACCACCTGATGGTGACGAGTTCCCAAATAGTTGGTCGGACGAGCAAACCAGGAAATTTGACTCAAGGAAAGTGTTTCGAAGTGAGCTGAATTTGAAAGAGGCAGAAATTGAAGGAGCTCCACCTCCGTTGCCTACTACAAGCCCACCTCCCGTAGAGGACTCGTCTTCTCTAGCAACAGAAGACTTGAACTCTTCTACAAGTGTGAATGCTCCACCCCTTCCAGGATCAATGCCACCGTTACCTCCGAAGCCCCTTGCCACCCGCCAGAGCAGCATTGACGATAAACGCAAGCTCTTTGAGTCCACTGTAATCACAAACGGTAACAAGCCTCCGCTTCAATTCAGAAACGGCAGCAGTGGCACCAGCATGATAAGCACAAGCAACTGCAGTAGCAACACCAGCTCACCCCCGACAATTTCCAGATCCACGGGGCTCAACGCAGAGCCCAGTAAAAAGAGTGTCAAAGACAAAATCGCCATGTTCTCCAGTAGAACTTCAAGCTCAGAAGATTCCGCTTCAGATTTGCCAGCCTCAAAGCCACCCACAGGAGTGATGATTACATCTAGTCTTAAAAAGTCCCACATTTCTTCAAACCCACTAAGCCGCAGCTCTGATAACATCCTACAAGGTTTGACCATGTCAGCTTCCACAATGCCAGGGAATGAAAATGGAAACGGCTACCGAGGAATCAGCTCGCTCTCAAAGATTAACCGAAGCTCTTTGGACATCAGCATGAGTTCTGGTGGTGTCAATGCTAATTCTCCAACGGGCCGCCAAAGCTCAGTAGACCTCGCTAATTATAACAGCAAACCAAGTCCTTTCTATGGCAGTTTGAACGGCTCCTCTGAAATCAGGAGCAGCACTCTTGGCAGAGGATCAGGCGGTGGAGCCAGCCACAAACATCAGTATGAGAATGGCATGTCAAACGGAAATGGAGATGTATTTTCTCCAGGGAAGGTTTTGTATGAACGATCACAAAGCTTGATAGATGTTGGCGGACCTGGAGGAGGAGCAAATAATAACTTCAGAAATAGTTACCACACAGAATCCACGATTTCCGTGAACCAGAACGGAGGCTCCCCTACCAGCAACCGATTTAATTCTTCCACCCTGAACAAAATCAACCGTCCTTCCTCTGTCAGTGTAGCAGCCAACAGTATTATGGAGCAACGACGAAAATGCATGACAAAGCTCAGGGGACTCGTAATTCCGGATGTGCCCCCGACAGACGTGGTCGCTCAAGTAGCCACAAATAACTCGACCGCTTCCGTCGTCGATTTACCGCCAATTCCGCAAGTGCTTGGTGCAACTACGAAAGCGAGCCTTGTTGGAAATTACTCTGCCAGCAATGGAATCACGAAAAACCACATATCCCGTTCTGAATCCCTTGACGGGATTTCTTCTTCTGATGACAACAGCAGTCTTCAGTTTTCCGCCACTGCTTCCCCGGTCCTCTCTTCCGCTTCGTATCATTCAAGCAACAGTGCCAAAATGCGTGCAGGTCAGGTAGAGTCTCCCTCATCTGACGTGCCTGACTGGAAAATTACCACGAATGCCTTACCAAAATATTCACCAGCTTTCAAACGAAGGAGCTTGACTGCTTATCAAGCTAGTAAAACGAGTATTCTTGGAGCACCACAGCCTTACAAGTCAGCTACATCCACAACCACGTCCAGTGTCACTGCCTCAACAAACAACACAAATAACGTCACACCGGAACCAAAGAGCCTTGAAAGCTTGACCTCCCCAAGGTCAGACTCCAGCTTTGAGTTTAACGGGTCCGCTCCAGCTACATGTGATAGAGATACAAAGAGTAATAGCAAATCGTATCAACCCGTCCCTCACCGGCGAACCAGTTTCGACAAACCTGCTGGCACAGAAAACTACCAATCACAAAAGAACGACCAAACCCAGGCCACCGTTGAAGAAAGTAATGCAGAGAAAGTGTCACCAACCAAGAACAACGTGGCAAACAAGGGGAAATTTGAGAAAAATGGGAAGTTGGATGACAGCGATAATGACTCGGCAGTAAGTTCTAGCAGGTCTTCCATTTCTCATGGACTTTCTCCACCAAACTCTCCAACGCCGGGAGAATCTTCCACAACTCCGGACCCTGACAACGGCGGAGAAAAAGATGCATGCACAAAGGAAGGCGGAAGCGACGATCCTTCCGATGAGAGCTGGCGCATTTTGAAGCCACAAAGCGTGGAAGCCATAAATCGAAGTAATTTTTAAATTTATTATTATCTTTGAATGTTAAGAGTTCGCAGAAGTTAAGTTTTTGTACAAGTTTAACCATGATTTTTCTTCTTTGCAGAGAATGTGTTAACGTCTGCCAAATTCAGCAGTGGCGTTTCTCAAGTCGTGGGAGATGACAGCAGCATCAGCAGCAATGGAAAGAATCGCAGAAGCGACGACGAAGAGGCGAGCTATGCTGATGCGGAAACTGAAGACACGGAATCTTCTTGCTCTGAATTGGAAGTGAGTAAAACCAGGCGCCGAATGATTGTCGCTGGAAGAGTAAATCTAAGCCAGAGGAGGGATTCCAAAGCCGACACAGAGGAAGAAGACTACGAGGAACTCGAGGAGGTCACTCCTGCTCATTTGCAACCGGTTCAACTTCACTCGCAGAATGCCGTGGACCTTGGAGATGACCTCGTTTTACCTGGACTCACAGAGTCTCCACTTCAGGCGATTTATGACATGGAAGTGAAGATGGCTTACATTAATGAAGTTTGTGATGCTCTTCCCGGAAGTGGTCGATCTGAAAGCGCCAGTCGGTACTTCTCAAGGAGAGACTCTGAAGCTACAGTGATCGAACGGCCCATTGAGCCGAAGAGAAAGCTGTCCATGGACCTGATTGACAGTGCGGCTGAGCGACGTGCAAGGAATCGAAGCAGCTCCGGAAACGAATCTGACTTTTCCAGTGGAATTTCTCAGAAATCAACTTTGAGCAGAAGCAGTCGGGAGAGGGAACAGAAGCCGGAAGCAGATAGATGGTCGCTGCTTGAGAAAAAGTATTCCAGAAGCTTGACAGCTGTAAATTTGGTTGCAGGAGGAAAGACAAATGAGCCCATTGCACTCTCCACCACATTAACGCCTGCAGCATCTGTGCCGAAGATTGTTACCGGTGCAAGTGAAATTGTGGAGAAGAAAATCGAAAAGATCATTGAGAAATCAGTTGCTTCGATTGATGGATTATCTAAGAAGATTACCAATGCTAACATTCCACGAGGAAGAAATGACTTTAAAAGCTTGGCGGAAAAGTGGCAACAAATTTCTGGGGACGGAAAATCTGGTGCACCGCCTCCTGTTGGACCAAAACCATCTTTGTCACGTCAAAACTCGACATCAAGTTCTTGCAGTGTTATTGCTGCACCAACCGCAAACACCAAAAACCGGTTGGACGCTGAAAATGTAGAATCTGTGGTCACACCACCACCAGAGACGAAAGAGTCCTCCACTCCTGTTTCGCGACCTAGACCTACTCTCACGCAGAAACCGACGTCTCCAGTAAAGATCTGTGCAGTGTCCAACGTGTTGGAAGCAATCGAGGCTGACACAGCTTGGGCAGAGCAGAGACGAAGTGACAAGCCTAAAACTAGCTCTACAAGACTGGTCAAGTCACCAAATCCGGAACCTGTTCAGATGGCACAAACTAAGCGTTCTGTCAGTGTGAATGACATACGCAAAGCTTTTGAGAAAGCAGAATCTGCTATCAGTCCGTATGGTCGAGATGATAACAGCCAGTGCATCAAGAAAGACCCTACTGCTCTCACGCTGCCTTCATCCTCTGCTCACTTCCGTGTCAGTTCTTTTGACAGCACCACCAGCGAAGAAAGCAGCGCTACGACTCCAGCCGGAATTTATGGATCTGTCAATAGCTTGGTTAGCTCTGCTCCCAGAGATCCTTATGGAAGCATTACGTCCCTAGCCTCCTCAACGAGTCTCATCTCCCCTCAGGTAAATTTTTAATCATACACGTCCTGAAATAAAATAGCATAGCACATGAACATATTTAATATGTAGTAACAAGAACATGAGGGCTTTTAAGTGGCATGCGTTGGGTTATTACGTGTTCATTCATATGTTAAGGCTGTTCACATTTTTTTCCTTTCTCTCATGCATTTCATGACGTAATTATGAAAATTGAAAAACATTCATGTTTGAGAGTTAAGGCGTCGTCTTCAGGTCGTCCGTTGGTAATTTGTTAGTAACCTCATTCTGCTGAGAAAACTGATCTACCTGAAATTATACAATACATAATAATTCACTTTAGTAAGATTTCTGTTCTGGAGCAAATTATCATTTATATTAACTAAAAAAATATTGAATTGATTGTTGCAACAGTTTTGCGCATTGGCCCAATTACTTAATCAGAACAAAATTGGTCGTTGCTGTAATCTCAGTTCAGTTCATGTCCCTCTTGAAATATATTACAACAAACTAGCAATTTTGCAAAGGTTTTCAATCTCACGTTTAAATAAAGCACGTTTTCAATTTGCAGATTAGGCTCAACTACCTGCGTCCACATCTTAAGGAACTCATGCTCTAAGGGCAAACTGAAAATTCACCTCAGTGTATTAAAAACTACATATGGATAGGGGCATACATGCGCATAAGAGTCACAAATTACGAATTTTACAGAGATTTACAAAAACGTCTTTTGAAAAAAGTATGTCTTGAAAAATAATCGCCACATATATATGCAATTTTTAAAAGGTTAAACATAAAAATGGTATCAGCTCATTTCAGCAAAAGTTTCGTGATCACTGACGAGACGAGTAACGAAATGAATTTTATGGGTCAAATTAGGAAATTAACGCATTAAAGATGGTTTGCTCTTTTATACGAATTAAAAATTTAATTTGTAGTTAGTAGAACGTGAACAATACGATTAACCGTTACTACAAAAAATTACAATTTGGATTTATACTTTCACTTAACACCTATGTCCGCCTACACCAGCACATGAGGTGTCAAATTGAGAAAGGGTAGCAATTTTCACACTGAAGTGTTTATCAGCGGAAGTCGTAAATATTTGAACAAGTGCAGATTATTGCAGATTATTTGTAAAATGCATCTAACGAACCATATACATAGTAGTTTTATTAAAATTAAAAAAGTTGCTTTGTGATTTGCTTTCTTTTACACCAATTACAAATCGATAAAAATAGATAAAACCTTGATTTTAATGAAATTTTACAGGAGCTTCAGCAGCTTATTGATGAGGCAAACCAGTCCCTTGAAGGTAAGTAAATTACTAGTAAACTATAAAAGTAGCATGCTGTTTGTACTTTATGAAATCCGTTTTTGTCCCTTGAAGAAGCTGGAACACCCTCGCACGAAGTCAATGTTGTAATTTTACATCGTGAGTTTGTCGGGGGAAGTCTCGGAATCACACTTGCCGGCGGTGCAGATTATGAAACAAAAGAAATTACTGTAAGAATTACGACATATGAAAATAATCAAATATCTAGATAATTTATTTAAAATGTAATGCCATAATTTACATTTTTTTACCAGGTTCATAAAGTTATAACCGGCAGTATCGCAGACAGAGATGCACGAGTTTATCGCGGAGACAGGGTTTTGTCAATCAATGGAAAAAGTACTAAAGGATTGACTCACAGAGAGGCATTGAATTTATTGAAGGTTAGATTATGAACCATTCAAATTCAAAGTCATTGACAATTCCTCGAATAATAAATGTTTTACAATCGCAACGTATTTTTATCTGAATAACAGGCACCAAGAACTGAAGTGGTTTTAGTCGTTTCGCGAGGGCGAAATTCTTCTAATGGCTTCAAAACAATTGATGAGACTTCAGTGACACTTGATAGAGCTGTTGAGCCATTACTGAATGGCAGCTTATCAAGTCTTCTAGAAAATGATGATGACGTCAACTACAAATGGGGCCCAACCAGACACGTTTCCCTCGTGAAAGATGGAGCCGGTTTAGGTTTCAGTTTGGAAGGGGGCAAGGGATCAATCATTGGCGATAGACCATTGACAGTAAAGAAAATTTTTATTGGTGAGTGTTTTAAGACTTTAATCTTTTCTGTCGCCAAATGATTACTAACTAACTTGTGAAATTTTATGAATATGTAGGCGGACCAGCAGAGAAATCTGGAGAAATGAAAGTGGGCGATCTCATTGTATCGATTGTCGGCGTGAATATGTCAACCAAATCAAGGACTGAAGCATGGAACTTTATGAAGAAATTGGGAGATGGTGAGGTGAAGCTCACTGTTCGCACGCCCATAATATAACAAAAGTCGCTAAGAGTTTTGAGTTGTGTAAAAAAGTTGTACGAAAGATGCTTAAGAGTTTTCATCCTGCTTAAATTAATTAATTTTTTGACTAGTAATTTGCCACTATTATACATATATAAAAATGTCTTCAAAAAATACAATAAAAAGCATGATAACTTTTCTAGAATTTAGGTAGTCATTCATCGTCAGAAGTTTAAACTTTTCAACTGATTCTGTATATATTTCTTCACATTTGTACAAAGTGTAAATTAATTTTTCGCAGTTTAGAAATACGGTACATGCATTCTATAGATTCTATCCAGTTTAGGTTGGATTAATTTTAAAAACTACATTTGAGAAATACACAGCGGATAGCTGCCTACTTTTCCATTCACGATTACTTGTACAAAAGCAGATGCATACGATTGAAGTGTTTATTTTAATCATCACTGAAAAGCTTGACCAATTTTATTATAATTGTAATTTTAGTTTTAGACACATGTTAAAAATCGCCTACATTCAAATATTTAAGACATGATTTTCAATTGCTATCTAAATGCCTTAAGAATCATCGTCTTTGTGCCTGATTACTCTTTAATCACTGATACCAAGTGTGCTTTAATTTAAATATATTTTACACGTTCGTTAATAATATAACGCAGATGAGTGAGTTTAACGTGTTGTATTATTGTTTCAAGTTTTTGTTAATACTTAAATAAATCTTCCACATTAATTAAACACGTACATGCATACTATGGATGCTTATACCTTTTGGCCGATTTAAGTGTTGTCGGTTGCATTGTGTATATTCCAGTAGTGAATTTTGTTTTTAAAAATTACGACGATTTTTTTAGATGTCTAGAACAATTTTATAGCACATTTTAAAAGGAGACACAATGAAAGAAAAGTCAAATACAAGCTTTAAATATCGAGAGACAGCAAATATTGCAAAATGAATAAACCTATTAAATAATACTGTCAATTTTGTTAAAGACAAAGGAGGCCTTCAATTATTCAGATAATAGATGCTTATCTTAAAGGATTGCTTTAGTGGTTTCAATATGCACCCAGATTACACTTATGATGCAAGTTTATCAAACAAGTTTTAAAATGATAAGCATTATGGTTTTGAGTCCAAAATTGAACAATTTGGTTTGACGAGTTGTTAACTAACATAAGAACTTAATTTTGCAAGATACTAGACTATTTCCATCTTTGTTAGATTATGACCGTAGTGAAAGTGAAGTTGTTGCCGCAAAATATGTATTTATTGTACATAGTGTAAACTTTTTTTTATTCTCGAATTTGAAATTCAAGTGCTAACCAAATTTTTCCAATCGCAGGAATAATTAAATATTATGTTAGTTAATATTATTGTTAATGAGTGCAGTATAATTTTTAGTAAAGATATACTGATAGCTTTTAAGAGAAAGTCTTTAGGGCTGTACTACACCGATAATTGTATCAAATCACCTAATACTTTAATAATATTAATTATGATTATGTATCTATGCAAGAAAGAATCAGAGAGAATGTGAAGGAAATCGTCTTTTTCGTCCTTCTCACATTTCCTCTATTATTTTTACATTTAAAAATCCACTATGCAGCAACGTTCTAAAGTGCAATGCATGACCGATAATGGTAGTAACATCCCTCTTTTATCGGAACAAAGAAAAAATGCTATAATGTATTAAATCGTAAATATACATACCATTCGAGACCAATTTACTGCTGTCCGTCTGTGCGATGGATTTCAAGAAAAATAAAAACAATTACAAATAATTTTACCTATTTTATGTTACATTTATTAAATAAATTGTACCTACAATAAGAATAAAATAATAAATAATAAATAAATAATAATTGAATAGGTTTAAGTTGAGATGAGAAGTTTTTGCTGTGTAAAAATAAAATGGTTTGTGTACTGTTTGAGTGGTGATGGAAAATATCTGTTTAAAGTTGAATAAATAAGAAGAGTTGATACAATATTTACAAAAATAATAATTACTTCTTAAGCGTCACTTGTTACATTATTCTCCATTGAATAATTTTGAACTTCAAATATCTAAGAATGTGCTATGCGCTGGATTTTCCAAGATTTCTCCTAAATTGGCTAAGTCAGGTACAAAGAGAAGAGCTCCAGTTAAGAACAGCAAAGGTGCTATCATGAACGGAGCCAGCAGATTCGTCCCAACTGCATTGTTTAATTCTTTGATCCATAATATTCCCAAGCCGAAAACTCCAGACGCATTCAATATTCTACTGATCATATCCTTTGAAAGAATTCCTATCCCGGCTCTCGCATCAGCTTTCACTTTGGCCAACCAGTCCCTCCGATAAAGATTGGGGCCCACCGACACTGAAGCCGCTGAATATCATAAAGTTTCACAAAAACGTGTCAAATTTTCACTTCCTAATGTTTCTGAAATTTTGTCATTTAATTTCTTACCGTAACTGTGTGCTGAGGACGCATTATATGGTAATCTGTGCACAAGCGGATGCGAATATCTTTCTTTTCTGCTGGCCAAAACTGTGTAGCTGCACCCGAGCAACACCACCACAAACACAATCAAAACTCGTTTACAAAGCTTCGAATCCATTTTAAGCTAATGAAAGCACGTACACGACTGACTCTTCTCTCTGCTTAATTCACTTTCTTTATATAAATTTTGAAAATTAAAATGCATGCACATAACACATCTCATTTTTCTTCTCGATACAGATGCACTTTGTTTCGCAGTCTGCTCAAATGCTGAAAAACACTGCTTACTCACAAACAAAGTTGCTTTCCTTTGCTCATGTTATTTCGTCGTTCTCCTCACTTCTGGCACACCACGAGTACTTCATTCGTTTTTCATCCACCACTTTTACGATGTTTTTGTAGTTATGTTGCGTTTCTTATTTTGTGGACATTGGTGGAGTTTCACCTCCCTTCGCTTTCTTGACCAAAACCAAGACATGTACATTCTGAGGTGGTATTACTAAACTTATGTGGAATACGTTACAATACAACGAACATGTCTTTACCTGCTTAGAGTTGTGGTTTTATAAGTTACAACAATCTCGATGTTTGAAAACGGCACACTCCGTTGAGTCAACATTTAATCACTGTAATCACAGCTATCGTCCGCGCATCCTAATGAAAATGAAAAAGTATATTCGCATATCATATCCCCCAAACATTTTTTTCAAGTCTCTGTATAATTTCAAATCGATAGTGGCCGACAACAACATTCATGCAATGCTAATTCTCTCTTACTTTCAATGTTATTTACCAAAAAAATACGTGGTCTTGTTATTGATGATGATGAGCTGAGTTGATGTCTTGCGTTACTCTTCGTTTAGTTTCAAATGACTCATGCTTTATAAAATTTGAAATGAGATTTACATTATTAGAACTCATCAGTAGAGTGGCATTAACTTCAAATCAAGGTAAAGTGGGGAAGCTTTTTATTTTAGTAGAGGGAAGTATCCTGCCAGTACTAAATTCATATTTTGCAATTTTCATCTAAATTGTTGCCAAATAATGTAGCATCACTCTCACAATTACGGTTTTAACCGACAAAAAATTGGACGACGTTGTAAATACCCAGAGAAGCCGTGCATAGCCAAGTTGCGATATTCTTTTATTTTGAAAATGAACAACTTGAGTTTGAAATAAGACCCAAGTGTGAATGCGTGTGAATGTCAGACAATATTGGTCACTTGCATAAAGGTAATCCTAATTTGCCATTACTTTTAAGTTAATCATAATCAAAGAGACGGACAGACGGAATGAAGCTGTTTCATATTTTCTGGTCTGAGACTAAAGTCCTCACCCTCTGTGTATTATTTACTCTCACACTCGCCAAAGCGTCATGCAGCAAGTAAAGTACATTTTTTAGATTACCTGAAACCACAGTTTAATGTGTAATACCAAATACCAAGTTGAGTAGAACAGTAATTTGATTGTTGCGGTAAAAAGGCCCTTGGGCGAATAACTTATAATAATAAATAATACATTTTAAAGTATGCACCCGCACATTTTGCTTGCATTAACCTTCACAAATAAATATGAGTCTGCATTATATTAAATTGTATGCATATTATTTTCTCAGTTTCTTCATTTTCTTGGTAATGTATGTATGACCCACAACAACATTTCAACATAATATTTCATTTGACGTGAAGACCCAGTGGTCAACGGGGCAGTGGGTGCACTTTATAGCCTTTTCCTTTTTTATATTCCGGTTTTTTGATTAACTTTTTCGAAAGCACAAAATGAAAAGCCATTTATTTTATTGTTTTGTTGCGGCCCACACTATGCTCGTGGCTTGAGTATCATTAATCATTATCTTTACTCATGTTATAAAACAGCAACAATACATAACCATTGCTGGAGCTTTACCATACGAATAAAAACCAAATCATTCCGGTCATATTTCACTCTTTTAACACGAACCAACCTCAAGATCATATCATGATTTAAGGAGGAATTTTGCTTTGGATTCACAGATTTTACTGTTTTAACGACAAACTGTCAAACGATTTTACGTGTAGCGTTTTGGGGGAGTTCTTTCCGTAATCATTTACTCGGATACGAGAACTTTTCATGCTTTGTAATATTCAGTCTGTACTTTCTCTTTCATTTTGACAAGTTTGTAATATGCAGAACTAATAAATGGCACTGGATTTTCATCAGAGGCTTAGCGGGAAAAAGTATTGGTTGTTGGAAGCAAAGCATAAGTACAAATGTTACTAAAAATTTTAAAATGCTTAATGCTTCGCATCTCGTTAGCCCTACACGCACATGGCTAGATGATAATTAGCAAAAATTTGTTACATTTCTCATAAAACCGTAGAGCGCATAATTAGACGTGTATGTAAACTAAACCCATCAGTTAATAAAACAACAAGGCCTAGTTGTAAACTATAGCGTACGTCGACTAATGAACATTTATTTGCATACCACATTAAGTAAATCTTCGGTGAGAGATGAGCTTTCCGCCATATTAATAATAATGATCACGGCCATGATTACTAAAAATACTCTGCTTTCAAACGTAAATTAACTCTAACCCAATTATGTCTATAGATGCATAATTTCGGAAGAGTGCAATTGAGTAAAAGATAAAAATAACATTGCGGAAAAAAGTGCAGATACATCTTTATTTCTAGATTATACACCTGCATATTACATTATGCAGTTCTACAGTGATTTTCTTTATTTTTGGCATGCAGTTCATGAAATGACTTTCACTACGACATTTTTATGTTTATACACTATCTTTATTTACACTATTTACTTTATGTACATATTTTTATACATCTGCAAACACTTTTTTACAAATATCACAGAGATGTGCCTTTTTACGTTTTTTGTTTGTTGTGTCTACCAAATTCTGCAAATTGACTTTTCATTAGGAATGGGACAGCCCCACGTTTCAGCAAATTCAGGGGAATTCTGAAGAGCTCCTTTGACTCGAAATTTGTTCGGGCTGTGAACCCCGGTTTTGATTTGACTTTCCATTCCTTGCTTTGAGTATGCCCCACACCAAATCTGGTAAAGAGAAAGAGAAAATACACACACAGGTTAATTAAGGTTATCTGAGAAAGGCTTTTGATTCATTCGCAAATAGGTTGAAAAAAATTAGAAGGAATTCACGATTTTCAACTTAAAGAAGGGGAAGAGAAAGGTGAATGAATGCAATGGAACTTGTCACCTGTAAGCCACTAAAATTGTCCAAATCGTGGTGTCAGTAACCACAAGTACAGCAGGTTCATATCATATCGTGGTCTAAGTCGTTTATACCAGTCGTGCCGTGCACGTTTTCATATTAACTTCCCCATACAAGACATTTTTGCTTTATTACCTATAATTCATATTTGGAGGGGGTTGGTTCTGAAAAATTTATTTGTCATTTTTAATGTTGTGTCACGTTTGGTTTCTCCCAATGATTGTCAAATAGATACAACTAATTTGATGGACAACCCTCGCTTATACGTAATGTTTGTAAGTTTCTGTGGATCAAGTTACTCACAAAAACTTTGACGGTGAAAACCTCATTGAATGTCATTTTTCCATTTTACCTTCTTAACCAAGAGCTTTTGTTGAATTTACCTGAGAAAATGCAATGAAAAATAACTGTTCCGGGGAATACTCCAAACCTGGAAGTCGAGGTTCCGGTCCATTTTTCTCTACATATGACTTGTAAGCTCGAAACGCTTGTCTAAGACCTCCATTGTCAGCAATATTTTCTCCCAGTGTGTTATTGCCATTTAGCTTAAATTTTCAAATACAAGTTTGCAAATAAAGTTTCGCGGATCTTATCGTAAATGAAGGTTAGAATTCAAAATTCGTTCATTGACTTTATACCAAGCTTACCGTCATATTATCTGCCTCGTCCGCGATGTAACTCCCATATTGTTGAACGAAGCAGTTTGCTCTTTCCGTGTATTGTTTCACGGTTTCTTCATCCCACCAATCAACGAGGTCACCATCGCCATCGCTCTGTCGACCCTGTACATCAATCCAAAGCCCGTTTAAATCACGGATTTGAAATCAGCAAGGAAAGAGTTGAGATAGGTAATAAGTTTTATTGAGATGAACCTTTAGATTAGCAACTTACACGATCATCAAATCCGTGTGTAATTTCATGCCCAATAACCATTCCTATTGCACCGTAATTTAGAGCCCTACAAAGAAGAGCACAACATTAAAGAATTTAAATGCATAGTAAAACTATCCTAATTTATCTCAACTATTTCGCCCATCAGTTTATAGAATAAGCTCAGAGTAGGCATTATTTATTTAACCTACTGAATAGGTTTTCCCGTAAAGTAAAATGGTGGCTGAAGTATACCGGCAGGAAAAGCTATAAATGAAATAAAAATAAAACAGAACGCAAATATTGCTAGATTGATTTGAAGGAGCAATTATTATATAAATTAGAAATTGAAGTGCTCTTGTTTTCACAAAACCAAATCCATTTATGCCTTACTAATTGAATTGTAGGTCGACGAATAGAAAGCATTAACCACTGTGGGATCACTTATCCACCTGTAAAGGTGCAAATTATATTGATCATTAAAATAGTATAATTATTCATAATATTACGACTTTGACATTGCCACAAAAAAAAGTTATACTTGGAGCTGTCCTTCGGAAGGTTAATGTGTTTCAGGTTATCAACGTTTTTCCAATTAATCAATTCCAGCATATTTTTTAAGTGATCATCAGTCATATTTTCTGGTACGCCTTCGAATTCCTCGCGCAAGGATTTGTGATCATTAGAATGATCAAGAAGCCATTCGGGGTACCCCAGGAAAGACCTTATTTTTTCTGCTTTTCGCCTTGCCTTCAGTTTTGTGGTAGGCTCACCAAACCAGTTAATTTCTTTCTCTATAATGTCGTAGAATGCTTGCTGAATGTTCCCAATCATTTCTGACATCTTGAATTAAACATCATTTACACATCAGCAGTGATAGACCCTGATAGCCAATCAATCATCTCACATGAAATCTTAATCATGCAGTAATTTACCTGTTGCTGAAAGTTTGACGTGAAGACGTCTTGAACGTAATGGTAACTGATTGCCATCCCAAACAGAGAATTGGCCCGATCCGAACAAACTTGCCAACGTGGAGGGGGATATTGTGTACCCTGTGTTTTCCTTGCATAGTTGAAGAGAATGTCTCGCAAATTTTTATCCACATCACTGGCGTAATTGAGGATAATTCGCCATCTTAAGTAATTCCCTGGGTTCAGTTTTAGTTTATTCAAAAGCAAATAAAAAACGTAATTAAAATATCTATTTCAATTAACACATTGAAAGAATAAATATTTTAATTACAAATAACATCCTGGTTCATCTCCGTCGCATTTTTTATGACACGTCCCAACTCAGTAAAGAACGGGATATCTCTCACAATCACCGTAAATGTTTTGGGATCACCAATTTCTTCAACATCCTTAAACGTTTCTTGGATGTATTTTTCCCAATTTATCAACTAGATATTATATGATGAAACTAATTATTGAAAGTCTTAAAATTAATTGCCTTGTTCTAATGCAAGATTGTTTTCAACTCACAGAAGAATTTGTGAGATTCGCAAATTCTGCTATTGTCATCGGGTTGTATAATTTATTTCGATCCCGTCTATCCTCAGGTTTAGTGCTTATCTTTGAAAAGTAATTAAAAACTTTAAGCAATTAAATTTTTAATTCCAGTTTTAAAATCTCTGGAGTTTACCTCTGCAAGTTGTGATTCAAAGTCAACAATTTCATTCGCAATTATTGATTTGTTACTCATTTCATCAGGATAAATGAGTTCCCAAACTTCTTCTACCAGCTCTACATAAGCGGTTTTGTAATGGTGCTCAGGCGTCTGAACCATATAGATTCTGTTCAGCCCAAGAGTTGGTTGATCAATCTTGAGAATTAATGGGGCAAAATGAATCATTTGTATTAAGTTATTATGCAACAAATTATTAGTCATTAAAATGATATTTATAAACCATTAAAGAGCTTGTAAAATCAACTTGCTAATAGTAAGAAATGTGCAAAATGAAAACTAATGAATTTGCGTCGGTGACCTACGTAAACTCTGTGGCGCGTGGTATTTTCCTCATCGAGACTGACGGTTGTTGTAATGATGAAGTTTCCAGCGACGATCCTTCTTAACTCGCCAAGCTTCTGCCCTAAGTTACTTATATTTAATTGACTGTCATCAAGGACCTTATTGATGAGGTTAGTCAACTCCTCGTGACTCGTTGTATCTAATGTGTATTCGAAGAGTTCAAAGGTGGTTCAAATAAAACTCAATTAAATGCATAATTATTAAAGAATTAATAATCTGTAAACATTTAAGCCTTTGGCGCTACGTACTTGCTTGAGCTAAACAACTGTTGTAAAATTGTTTTGCAATATTTAAAGGTAGCGGATCCTTCTTGTCAATTTTGCGTTCCAAAATTTCTACAATGCGTAAAAATGCTTATTTTTTTCTTGCTACAAGTATATGAGTCTACCCCAAACTGAAATCTTTCTTTCATGATGCTAAACGTTACCTCTTATTTTCCGATTTAAATGATCTCGTAATACATTAAATTGATTCCATGAAGAACCTGTGTCTGGAATTGGGTTATTCTTTAGCCATTTTCCACATGCAAATTGGAAAAAGTCGTCACAAGGCGATGCCGTCATATCCTATTTTTGTTTATGTTTTAATTTATTTCATTGATAACTTTTATGTGACTAGTTTCATTTATTTTATTTTTTACCAATGATTTAATCATGTCTCCTGCTGCTGTAACGCATTCCTTTGTGTTGCAAATATGATGTGACGCCGTCAGTTCTTCAGTTTTCTCTAAAAATAGTCACGACATGTACATATGTATACACAGAGATATACATTCTTTCTGGATATCGGGTTTAGAAAGAAGCTGAAAAAAATTGCATACTTTTGAGTTGGATCCCGAAAAAAGCTGTAGTTACAACCAATGCAACAATGATTAAACTGAGCACTCCTAGGACGATTTGAAGCTTTCTTCCTGTCTGCTTACCACTGGAGAAAAGAAGAAAAGTCCATTTAAAAAATTAGACTAACTGGTGACATACGAAAAAACTTGAGAAATTTGACTTTAACCTCAACATTTTGGCACATGTAACTATTTATTTTATTAAAGTTTACAGTAATAGCGTTTTTATATCTAAACTGAAGTTTGATTTAGAGATGCTTGATTTGATATAATGTCAGAAATCTAACACGAGCTTGACCACAACATTTTAAACTTTTCACTATATTAATAAATGAAAATATTTGTATGGATGAAATGAATGTCATCCGTTTCACAATAACACTTTTTAATTGACTCAGTTGACAATCCTCGACCTTCACCAAATCACGAAATTTTTGTCCAGCAGGCAAACCATTGTTGCATCTCTTTTCAAACTTTCGTTGCGGATGTATTAAAAATTGTTGATACTATATAATAATGCAGAGCAAATAAATTTGAAAACCGTCAATGCTGATATCGACAGAGATAATGAATTGGAGGACACATTCACTCTCAAGATTTATATTCTTATGCTACATGTTTCCAGCAGTCATAATAAATCATGATGCATAACTCAATTTAGCTCACTCGCCCTCTCAGTTTTCTTTAACACAATAATTAAAACTGCGTAACATTAACATTTTTACAACCTATTTCAAATGTGAAAAGTCAATACAATGTTGCATTAAGCTCCTGCTTCCATTTACATGGCTTCGACATACTCTTTTGACAGGTTCATGTTGATTTTAAGTAGGAGTTTTTGCACAAAGTTTTTTGCATGCGGTACTTGATAAATACAAAGATTACATGATGAGATGAGATGTGATGACATATACCTTCGTACTAAAAATATTACGACGATCTTTCATTCATTGTTCGCTCATTATAAATAGTGCAGTGGCACAAAGCTGGTTAATTTTTTATTTAAAGCCAGAGCGTGCGTCGCGTCGTCATCGCCATCCCATTCTCAGCGACCTGTAAGCGTAGAAATCAGCTAAAGCGTATAAACCATTGAATAAACGGTGTATCCAATAAAGTATTTCAAACACCCTGTTACATTCAAAATAAAATATAAACTCAAACTCCCCTTTTTACACGAAAAGTTATGCGTATTCCGTGTGCCATACAAATTTTGGAAATTCTATATTATGCTAGCACGCACTGAACTGCATTGACGTGCGTACGAGAAGATAGAATGAATAAAATTCAAGCCCATAATGAAAGACTGAATGAGATGATAAACATCTTTGTAAAAATAGTTTACTACTACCCATAATTTTACAATTATTTATTTGACCACATACAACAACACACTGATAAAATAATATGACTCTGTCGACTAGATTAGTTAGGTTACTGTTTTTTATGCAAGTATGGAAGCTTTAAATCAGCAGTGTATTCTACTGGTGACGGTGATGGATGCGGCTGCTTCAAACTGGGAGTAACACAGGTAAGGTCTTGCAATTTCCTTTATGTCTGTATAAAAATCATCTAATAGATGACAAAACAGTTAAAATGACATTTTAAAAGCAAACAGCCTTTATTTATAAATCCTTTTGTGGTGAACGAAATTGAAAATGACAGACATAGTACTGCAAAGTAATGCTGAAAATCCGCAAAAATTTTGGCAATTGGATACTTGCATTGTACTGCATTAATGAATGTTACGTTTTGTCATCCTACATTCGTTACCTAGTTCATTAAAATGTCTAGTCAGTCAACAGACATTCCACTGTGCTCTATGAAGGGTTTTGAAATTGTCATTTTCATTGCATGATACATGTGCATACAGCAAAATTGCATGAACTCTAATTTATTTCATTTTCCCCCAAAGCGGATGATTTCTAGCAAGTTTTAGGTGATCAGAACACACGAGATTTAGAAGCAAAAGTTATATTCTATAATAATGTGCAATTTTAATTTTACTTGACTTTCCATCTGTGGGACACATGATACCACATAATTAGAAGTGGTTTTGTGGATTTATCAACAAAGTAGATACTCGACGTCGACGCGTACTCGAGGAACAAAGACGCTGTGGCTTCATGATTCATGCATACGCGTCACTAAGTCAGTAGGATCTTCCTGATTTCAAAAATATAAACTTTGGTACTTTTGTGGAGGAATGTGAAATTGCTCAAAATGCTTATGTGGGAGGTGTATTAACTACTGCAGTCATGCCTTTTGTAATTAGTGATTGAGGAAAATGGCATCCTCCCTCACAATAAAATTATGTGACTCTGGTTTAGCAATGAGCTAGTGAATAAATTTTGCCCATAATCAGATTGGTCGTCAGCTGCTGGATGATCATAATTTAATATCATCCATCAGTAGCGCATTCTAATTTCTAACATTGGCCAAAATGTAAAAATTATCAGAAATTAAATCGCTTGAAACCCTTTCAAATATTACATACAATATTGTACCTGCTTTTTCTGACTACAACAAGTTGCACTGATAAATTGAAGAGATCAGTTAGCAGTTGTTAACAATAGCCACGTTATTTCATTTCATAACTAGTACGAGTGTTAGCGAGATTGTATTTATAATTTTTTCAAATAGCAGGAGAATGAAAATCCATCAAAAGAATTTTGTGTCAAAATATAAAGCATGCAATGATGCATAGGATTTTGTCGCGTTCTCATTATTAAATTGCTAAAAGCACCTGAACGAACAGTGAAAGCGTGACCAATGGGCACATGCGAGCCTCATTGCTGCTCAACTTCCAAATTCCATACGCCAGAATTGAAAGTCACACTCACCGGAATATCAAAATTATCAAAAGGAAAAAGAGCAAATTCAAATTGTTAGAAGAATAAATATATTAAAATTTTTGTAAAATTGATTTAAACATTTTTTCGCGTGTGGTGTGTTGACCTCTTCATCTCTAATGTCTAATCTCTACATTTTACCCTTTTACAGCTTAATGACACTTTGATGTGATTATAATTTCTAAAGCTAACAAAGCATTTTTAAAATCACTATCACCGTTCACAATTTACAAACAAAATACAAAACATTTGTGCCTAAAATCGTGGTATCGCATAATGCTATGTACGAGTATCTTCATACTTATCAAAATTAAATCATTTGGTGAACATTTACCTAAGCGCTAGTCAGATCTTTTGTTGTAGTACATAGTATGAAAGCGGATGACAATCGATCTTACGCTTTTGGACAGATTTTCATTTTTTATTATCAATTATCACATTGGATAAAATCTCGTTTTAATGCAATATAACACGCTATGATGAAGAGGAAGTGAATAAAATGGAAGGCGAGTTTGTTTGGACTACATGCATACAAAATCTTTGAGACTTACATTAGTCCATGTTGAACAATGTACACATGACCGATAGCTGATACTGTTCAAGTAGACCATTCCACGTAAAGATACATATGTATGTATATGCAAAATTATGACGGGTAGCAACTGTTTCACTACCAAAACAATTAACAGCTAATGAAAAGTGCCACTGGTAGAAACACAATAGAGCTTGATCGTATTATGATAAACTCATTTGCAAAGGAAAAATGTTCAGGAAATTCGTTTTCAAAAATCAGCAAGTTAAAAACAACTGTTGATTGTGGGTTAGAATAAATGATATACTATCACCAAAAAAAGAGAATGCAAGAATTGACTGCTACTGCATGCTGCATGAGAATAAAAAATGTCTACACTAAAGTGTGAAATGTTGTTGCAAATCAACTAATTCTCAAATGAATTGCGCCTTGTGCAGTCCATGACCCAAGAAATTGACGCCTGCTTTATCAATTTAGTTTAAAGTTGAGGTCGACAGACATTCAAGAAGATCAATGCTTCGTCTTAGGTAATTTTATGTTCTCGCAGTCGCAACATGAAAGATTCTTACGGCAGTTTTACGTTCTTTAGTTACAAACAAAGCATTACAATGAATGAAGCTTTAGGTATGTATTTAAACTTATGACAAGAACGTCTCACTCATGATTGTGCTTGAGCATAATTAGCTCAGAAGTTCCAGGGTGACGAGAGAGAATGTTTGTTAATATCATAATTCGCTTCTGAATTGTATACGGCTTAAAACGTAGTTTTTCAAGCACATTTGCTGTTAACTTACCTAATATGAAATTGTGTGTGTTGCCTTTTCACTTTTTCCTCATTCAATTGATAACTTCATAATGTCCAGTGCACAGATTTATAAAGGTTGGTTGAATTAATTTCATTCTGATAAGGCAGATAATACGGTCTTTTTGATAGAATAGAATAGATTGGGGGTGATAAAGATAAGCGTAATTTTACTGATGAGTAATTTCAAGATCATGCATGGTTCAGTCAAACAATTATTTACTTTTATTCGATAATCACAACAGGGTGATGAGTACAGTTTCATTAATTTGTATTTAAAATTATATTCTACCACTGAAAAAAATACTGACAAATATGGCAGAGACCCCAATAATTGTGATCGACAATGGAGGCTGCACGGTTAAAGCGGGACTTTCCGGAGAAGATTACCCCACAGTCGTGGTGCCCAATGCTATCGGACTGCAGGAATTCTCAAACTTATCGGACAAGGCGACATTCGAAAAATACATCGGAGTGCATTCTGGGGGTTTGAAAGTACGCTATCCGGTTTCACATGGATATATCAAAGACTGGGACAGCATGACCACTGTATGGAGCCATGTTGTAGAGGATCACCTAAATGTTGATCCCAAAGAAGTGAATGTTCTTCTCACCGAACCAATTTCAAATTCAAAACCTGCGAGAGAAAAAATGGCCGAGATTTTATTTGAGACTTTAAACTTTAATGCGATCAGCATCTCAACGTCGGCGATCTTGCCAATGTACGCTGCTGGTCTAACATCTGGCATAGTTTTAGACGTCGGAGACGGTGTAACGCAGGTGGCTCCTGTGTGGGGAGGTTCGATCATAAGACTAAATTAAAAATGTAGCACAAAGTGTCAGCATCTCATTGACCTAAATACGCTTATTTTATTCGTTACAATACTTTATTCAGGATATCCAATAACTGAAGCTATGCAAATTGTCGACTTTGGAGGCAACGATGTTACGCATGTGCTACGTAAAGATCTAATGGAGCGCAAAATTCTTCCCTCAAAGATCCCAACCACAACAGAAGTATTCAGGTTGATTAAAGAAAAAACCTGTTACGTAGTTCCTAATTATGATGAAGCAACAGGGAAAACGATAAGGTCTACTGAGTACGCGCTGCCAAGCGGTGAAAAAATTAAGCTGGGAGAAGAAGCGTTCAGGCATCCTGAGTTTCTTTTTAACCCAAGCAGATTTGAGAATTTGGAAACGATCAGAGCAGGAATTCATCAACTTGTCTACAAATCTATCATGAAAACTAATATTGATGTCAGGAAAGATCTCTACGCAAACATTGTTCTCAGCGGAGGCTCTACGCTTTTTCCAGGATTTGTTGAAAGAATGGAGAATGAGCTGCGAACTCTGGTTCCTCCCAGTGTTCCAATACGGGTTCATGCAAATCCTGCCAGAAAATATTTTACATGGATTGGAGGTTCAGTACTTGCTTCATTGAACAGCTTCTCGAGCACGTTAATTTCAAAGCAAAGCTGGGAAGATGGAAGTGGAAGGATTGCTGTAAATAATGTCTACTCTTAGAACATTCATGAAATTCAACGATTCAATAAATTATTGCGTTTTAATTTTCAAAATAAGGTGTTAACATACAAATTATTTGGCATGAGACTTTGTGACAAAATGAAGTCGTTTCAAATACATGACGCTAACTTTACGCATGCATTGAGGTGTACACTTTGTCGTTTTCGTTATGTAACATATTGCGTGAGTGGGAGAGAGGTGTTGTTCATTGCTGTCTTTGGCTTCCTGCTTGGTACTTGCCCCCATACCATCTACAGTGTCATTAATGAATTCCACCGAACTTACCGAGCTCCACTGGGAAGATGAGTTCGTGAATCCCGAATCCGGTAAGATACCTACGTGAAGGTAACAACTACGCACATGCAGCATTAGCGGGTTGGATGAAAAGGCGATGTGACTTGCCTGTTGCATTTTTAACATCTGCCTAAACCAGTCGATTTGTTTTTCTGCTTAACACATATTACCCTAATTGGCATTTAATTTTGGTTTTATTTAAAAATGGAGTCAAATGAAATCGAAGGAAACGCAACTTCTGAAAGGGAGAAATCTCTCAAGGAGGATAATGCAAGTCTTAAGGTAACGCACAAAGAATAATCTTACCTATGAAGTATCTGTAATCTGTACATTATAAATACGTAATACCTTTTGAAACAAAATGTTTTCATCATTATGAAACTTTTGTAACATTTTAATAGGCACAACTAAAGGAGCTTGAAACGACATACAGCACCTTGCAAGCTGAATTCAGTAAATCAATTAAAATGAGAGATCGGTTAGACTCCCTTTGCAAAGAGCTTCAGAAGCAGACGTTATCCATTAAGGTTTTTGTCTGATACAAGAAATTTATTGATTCACATACTCCTTTTTGACACCTGAAATAAAAACTGACATTTAAAGAGACGCTAAAATTCCGACTTGTGATTCGTAGGAGGAGAGTCATGCTAGAATTCAGGAAGCGGAAGTCCAAGGAAATAAGCTGGCAAATGAGGTCACGAGTAACATGGGTATTATGGAATCAGTTCACCAGAATCTAGCCACAGTGACTAACGAAAGCTTACAGGTGAGCCGTGAGAGAAGGAGTCTATTTTGAACGGTATGACGAATCTGAAATTACGTCAAAATGAGGTGCACATTATTTTACGCACGGTGTTTTATATTCATTGTGC
Organism: Cyphoderus albinus; assembly: GCA_021029165.1. Lineage (NCBI taxonomy): Eukaryota > Metazoa > Arthropoda > Collembola > Entomobryomorpha > Paronellidae > Cyphoderus > Cyphoderus albinus. Next base: position 18,928 of record VYYJ01000403.1, on the reverse strand, counting down.
CTGTGACTGAACTGAAATCTACACTATACCCTTTTATATCATTCAGTATAATATGATTGATTGCAAACAGAGCATTTAGCGGTACGTGACTTCATTTTGTTACATTGTAATACACCTTATAAACCAAAATTCGAGTTAATGAAATACCACCTAACATTCAAACGCAACGCTTCTTTACCAGAGTTGCCACATTTGCTTGCAGTATTTGTGAGTTTGTGAGGTAACAAAGTATCAGCATCATTATTCACAAAAAGTCAATGAAAAGTCTCGAATAAATAAGATTTTCTCAAACACTGCCCGCTCATGCAAAAAGGCGATGAAAAATGTTGAGAATCAAGTGCTGTTGTACAGTTGCTTATAACTTGTTACAAAATTTCTGCTTTAAACTTATTTAATATATGAACGTATAATGTAAAAATTGCAATAAGTTGGGGTGTGCTTTTTGCTCAATGATTAATTTAGGTATATTTTACCCAGCAATATGCAAAGATATAAGGTGACATGATTGCTCAATATCTTTGTTCGTACGAATATCTATTAATGCCAAAAACAGTTTTTCGGAATTGCCGATTTTTAAACAAAATTCTAAATCGGTTTACACATTTCTACATTAAAGCGTAACTGATGTTTAATTAATGGTTACTTTTTTAAAGGCATAGTGAATGAATTGAAGTTAAATGATCCGGAGCATTAGATCAAAGTTTAAGCATCTGCAAAAATACAAAAAGCACATCGATAGGTTTATTACAGAGTGTATGATTCGTTGGTTTAGAAATGTGTACACTTTAAGCTTTTGACGACGGTCCCTTCTAGTTCCATTTATCAAGTAAACTATCGAGGAGACCTTTCAACTTCAACCTCGTCATAATTTCTTTCTTTTTGTTTGTAAAAAGTTTAGTCATATTTGTACTTTAGTCAAGGCAGTTTTGAATCAATTCACACTATGGATTTATGGGTCAATTTCAATTTAAAGATAAATGTATAAAGTCATAAGTTTGAGCATTCGAGACCTTTGTGCATTGTATAGCGTGACAAATAACTATTGCATATCTGAGCCAGGGTTTATGTGAACTATCACTTGTGCATTTTGGAGCTAGGTTAAACTGAAAATTGGTATTCCCTTCGAAAGGATTTCAAATTGATCTCAACATTTTGACTGAAATGGCTGCCTTTTCTGTGTATTTATTTTTTGGTACAGGCAAAGAAAGAAAATGCAGACTTGATTGGGCAAATTGCAACTCTCAAAGAGCACTATGACGGCAGGCAGAAGGTAAGCAGAGTGGTTTATAGTTTAGCACAACGGAATAAATGTTTGGATGTTACGGTCTTTTAAAATTCATTTGTTAACTCACTAGGAATTAACTCAGACATTAGAGGAATTCAACGATGGATTGATTAAGACCAAACTAGAGCTCTCCGAGTTACGAATGAAGTATGCTCAAGATCGTGAGAAAACGTACGGCGACATGCAGACGTTGGCAAGTAGTTTAGTAGAAAGTCGGCAACAAATGAAGAATGCAAAGGAGCTGGAACTTGAACTTCGAGTGCTAATTCAAGATTATGATGAAAAGTTCAGCCAGCTCCAGAAAGCTTTGGAAGAAACAAATGGTGCTTACGGACTGTTTAAAGGAGATATGGATAAGGTACTAAATGCACGCAGAGTAAGTAAAATAATACAGAAATGCTAAGCTCAATGGTGCTTCATATTTTATAATTGACAGGTAGCGCTACGTGCGAAAGATTTGGAAGCTGAAACTCTTTCATGGCAGAAGAAGTGGGATGAGAGTAATGATGAACTTGCTGATATGACACGGAACCACGAAAAGTTGCAAAATAATCTGTGTCAAGTGCACGAAAAACTTATTAAAATCACTAATTTGTATCGAGTCTTGGAAAAGGAGAGATATGAATTAATGACAAAGCTGGGGCGCCAAGAACTTGCTTTAGCAAAAAGTGCCGAAGAGCTTCTTCCTGAGCATCTTGCAAAGAAATTATAAAAAATAGTACCAAAAACAAACCTGTAACAATTTAGGCCATAACCTTCAAATACTCCGATCTTTCTTCCCAACTATCAGTATAACCACAAATTTGACTAAAAACCAAATGTATTTGTAATCAGAGCAATAATCACAGCACGAAATATCGATTCATAATGATTTTTTAAACAATTAACAATAATTTAGGATTTATTGTTCTATTAAAAACGGTGACGATCTTGTGACTAGTCTAACTTATTAAACTTTCAATTTTACAAAAAATAAAATAAAACAAAATTCAGTTATAAGTTCTGATTTTTTATACTACGACTGAAGATTGGGTGCAGTCGGTTTCCCACTGCTGTTTTCTGACTCACTGATTTGCAACATCAGTGATTCTACCTGTAAAACAATTAAAATTTCATAAATTATCTGGTGTAAAAATACATTGAAGTAGAAACTAGAATAGGATTTCAATCCAAGATAAAAGAGTAAAATTAAGAGTTTGTTTGCCTTCTTCTTAAGTTTTTCTTTGGCTCCTGGTGGTGCAAATTGTTGAAATGACGGATGATGATACTGTTGCTGCAATTTTAGAAGTTTTAATTTCATTTTTTCCAGCTTCAACGATGTTGATACCGTCATCTTAGCATTTGGTTCCAACTAAAATATAGACACATTGTGAAAGAGGATTTTAATTGAAAAATTTTCAACCACTTTGATTCATAAACTCAGGCAATAGTAATTCCTTTCCATTACCAATGGAATATGAATTCTGCAAATCGATCCGTTGACATCAACTAAATAGGATCCGTATATGTTCTCGGAGCCTGGATATCTTCCAAACGTTATTGTAGATGAGGAAAGTTTGGAAATGTAATCCACAAGCCCCTTTACTTGATGTTCGAGATCATTAGTTGCTTCTATGTAAACTTGGGGGGATTCTTTTGAGGACCAACCGCTTCGTTTTTTTACAGACCTGATTTCACTAGTTAACTGCATAGACTTTGACATTTTCTGAACCAAATTGGGATTGTCGAACTGTTGCAATTCTTTTGAAGATGGAAAGTCTTCGTCTAACAGTGATATGGTCTTGTTATTTTTTAAATGAGACCAAATCTCTTCCGAAATGAAAGGGATCAGCGGATGGGCCACCTTCAATCCTGTTTCGAATGCATACTGCATCACGTGAAGATATTTGGCTATGTCCAATCCATTCCTTTGTCTTGCTTTAATGAGTTCCTGCAAAGTCAGAGAATCTCAACTCAATACAACTAATTATAGAAAGTATTTATACCAAATTCAAACTTTTCTTTACTCACAATGTAAACATCACACAGATCTTGATAAAAGAACTTTCTGATAGCTTCTGCATACAAATGGAATTTGGCTTCATTTAATGAAGTCTCAGATGTCTTGTTAAATTCATACAAACAAGTTAAAAGCCATTGACATCCCACTTCATCAGAATTATCTTCATTTGAATGATCAACTCTTTCCGGAGACCGATTCGAAACACTATGCAGCTTTAAAAATCTAAGAGCTTGCCACAATTTGTTCGTAAATCTTCTGCAATTATCCATATATGTTAAGTCTAAGGTAACTTCATTATCTGCAAATAAGTTTTTATCCGGATTAATATCTATTATAAATATTGCCGTTTGAAGCAGTGCTTCATCACGAAAAATAAGCTATAATTAAGTTGTAATCTTATACCAGAAATATCCTGAGATAGTAGTGTTAGTCGTAGTGCATCAGTCCCACACATAGGAAATCCTTCAGAATGATTTTTTTCTAGTGCAATTTTCCTTAATTTATATTCACTTTCATCCAATTCCCCAATGCTGAAAGCGTTTTCTGTTTCTTTTATTAGTTCCTAAAAATTAGACAAAATCATTTTTAAATCTGCCTCAAACGTAGTTTAAACGTAGTAGTAGTTCGGTATTTTCACTACGTAGTACCTCGTAGGTGATTCCATTAATTATATGAATCGGATCAATCACATTTCCTCTTGATTTCGACATTTTTCTTCCCAAGTTATCAGATACAATACCATGAAGGAGTACATTCCGGAATGGGAATCTGTTTACCAGAGCTAAAGTCATAATTGCCATTCTCCAAATCCAAAACAGAAGTATATCGTGACCCGTTTCCATCAGCGTTATCTCCCTGAAATCCTGTACGGCGTTCATAAATGTGCCAAATGAGTTCAGCTCCTTTGAGCTAGTAGTTAACAATTTTCTGTCATATTTTTTTATATTTCAAAATAATCTATCCAACCTCAGAATCTGGCCATCCCGACACTGCCAACGGTATTAAGGCAGAACTAAACCACGTATCCAAAACATCTGGATCTTGAATAATTTTGTCCTTGTCAACAGAATGGCCCAGAATCTTTTCTAGTCTTACAACTGCTGACTATTAAATAGAACGGTGGTCAGTCTATAGGCAAAACTGTCTAGCGCAAATTATAGGCATTTTGGTGATGGATAAAAGTAAAATGTACTTTGAGATCTTTTGCAACAACCCACTTTTCTGGATTGTCAGCATGGTAAAAAGCGGGAATTCTGTGGCCCCACTGGATTTGTCGAGAAAGGCACCAGTCTCTACATAAAAATTAAGTCATAATAAAAAATTTTAAAGTAACTAGATAATAATATGTAATAGAGTAATTAATTACAAGAATATCTATTTTGTGTATTTCTAACTTACTGTGAATTTTGTAGTTTCTGTACCAGAGCACGAGATTGATTTTCAGGAACAATGATAAACGTTTTGTCCGAAATGGCTTGAACAAGTTTATTGCTTAAAAACTGAGTTTGAAGAAACCAGTGCGGAAGAAGTCTTTGCTCTATTACATCACCACTCCTACTACAAACTCGTAATGATCCAGTATACGGCTGCTCATTAAGGAGTGCACTTTTCTCGCCCAAAATCTCAAGCACTTTCTTTCTGGCAATAAATCTGGGAACTCCCTGTTACCATCAATTCGATAAATGTCTTTTCCGTTTTCTACTGTATTACAAAGAAAATGCTGATGTTTTACCGTTGTCGTTTACCTTAAATTCGCCGCAATTCTCATTCATTAACCCATTCTTTGTTAGAATGTTTACAGAATGTAGCCCATGATCCCTTCCGATCACAAAATCAAGTTTATCATGCGCTGGAGTAACCTTCACAATACCTAAAATATTTGAAAATCTTGTCAATGAAAGTTATACATTAGCTTTAGTTATACATTATTTATTCGAATTTAACTTACCCGTGCCAAAGTCAGCTTTCACACGACTGTCGCTAACTATAGGAATTACACTTCCCGTCAACGGATTTTTCACTTGTTTCCCTATAAATTGTACATATCTTGAGTCTTCCGGATTCACGGCTATCGCAACATCTCCAAACATGGTTTCTGGTCTTGAAGTGGCGACAACTAGTGCATCGTCTATCTTGAAAAATTAAAAGAAGTCCTCTAAAACTTTTGTTAATGGTATCAATTCAAGAAATCGCATGTTCAAATTCAACTTTTATACTATACCTGATTCTTGAACAGGATACGCAATATAATAAAGGATTCCAAAATTGACAGGGTATTTGTAACCTGGGACCTGAACTTTCACCATTTTGTCGAATTCGATTTCATCTACTTCGACGTCGGCTATTGACGTTTCCAGAGCACAAGACCAATTAACAATGCCGTTGTCCCTTCTGATAAGGCCACTTTCAAATAGTTGAATGAATGCTTCTTTCACGATGTCCGAATGGTTCTACACATTCAACATTAAATAGATGATCCAATTAATTATACATTTTAATCGAGGTGTTAAAATGTATGGCACCTTTAGTGACAAGAATCATAAAAATCAGACCTCATCCAATGTATAATACTCTTTGCTCCAATCCAAAAGCGCCCCAGATTTTTCCAGTTGCGATTTAATCGTTGTTAAGTTAGTGCCGGCAAAGGTGCTAATGGCGATGCCCATTTCAGTTGGCTCCGTCTGCTTTGACAATTTTCGATTCACAACCGATTGCGTGGCAATACCAGCATGATCAAAGCCCGGAATCCATTCAACCCTTAGTCCACTCATCCATTTCCTGCATACATAAACAAAAAATTGTATTTATCCGGCTTCATGAGAATAAGGTAAATTAATGAACTGAAAAGTGGAAAGGAGACTCACCATCTTGCAATCGTGTCTTCTACAGCCACTGTCAAAAAATGTCCCAGATGGAGTTTTCCAGTGACATTCGGAGGCGGCAGCAACATCCGAAAAACGCCTTTTCCTTCAGACTCTCCTTCATTTCGCAGCTTCTTCCTTTTTACCTCATTCCACTTCTTCAACGCTGCAACCTCTGCACTACTTGGGTCGTAAGATCGGCGTATTTCTTCTTCGGTGACTTTCTCAATGTTCGTTGACAAAAATCTCCGCCGCGCCAGAAGTGGACGGTGAAACTGCCGTTGACATTGTAGAAATCTCAACGGAGTTCGCATCTAATAAAAAACAGTTTAGGTTAAGAGAATTGATTGATGAAAATGGCGGATGGCACCGATGGCGGAGGAGATGAAAGATTCCGTTAACCGGCTACAATTAGAATAATATTAAATCGGAAAGGAGAAAGTTTTACTTTTTATGAAATGAATACAAGTGTGTTTAGGACTGAGCAAATCACAATTTCGTCGAGAATAGCGAAGATAATGATCGGAACTTCCGTTGTGCACACAATTCCATAATATAACCTATGTTATCACTTTAATTTTAATTCCGTATTAATTTCACTATTAAAGTTATTGAATGGAGATTGAGATGTGAGAAAAGTAAAAACCCTCAAGTGTAAACACGTGCAGCAGCTGCTCTTCGGCTTTTGTGTGATCTCGCGCTCTCTCTGCAAGGCAGAGAAAACTCTCTCTCTCACACATGGCCCATGAAAATGAATGAAATGCTCGTTCTTGTTCGCAATTTCACATCGCATCAGTCGAGTCATTTCTTTCTCTTTTCTCTAGCTCTGATTTTGATTTCACTTTCACTTTCTTCAGAAAATAAAAAGCCCTCGTTTAAATCCAATTTCTTTTGACACTTTAAATTAAGAAGTTCAAGACAGAAATTGCTAAATATTAAATTATTTCGAAAGTTTATAGTTGAATAGTTAAAGCCATTTTATTACCGAAATTGATTTTTATTTGATTAGTATAAGTCGTACTTAACATTTAAGATAAACACAGGCTAAACATATATGATAAACATATTATAATGAAAAATAAATATTTTTTGAATAGTTTATAAATTGCATAATGTAAAAATGCTTTTATTAATACACTGGTACGAGGGCCATGGAATTAGCGTCTGCAGAATTCTGTAACCGTCTTCCTGTCTCTTTGACATGTAGTCGCTGTCTTAAAGATGCCATGCATTGAGCAGATATCTGTGCAAAATAAAGTGTCTCGTTAGGTTTTTTTGTGCAAAAGTATTTTTTATAACTGAAAAATTCACAATTTACCGCATGGTCACCGACTAGCTCAATCTCGCGCAAATTAGGCAAACGAAGCACAGCGCAGTACATTGTAATATCCGTCAAGATTATCGCTGATTCTTCTGTACGAATCACCAGCTTTTCCAAACCTATTTAAAGTCAATTAAATGAAATTTGAGTATAGCTTATAAATGGTTATATTTTAATGAGTCCAGCTCGGCTTAAATTCAATGTGGTTAAATATTTAATTACCTATTAAGTTATCCAGGCTAGGATTTCTTCTAGTGCCATAAAAAAGGCGGCTCTGGTAATCTCTGTCATGTATTTCATTTGGGTGGACCGTAAGACACCTTGCCAAAGGCAGGCCTGTAAAAACATGATCAACTGGCTGTTTCGCAAATGTGCGTGGAAAAGATATATCAAATTCCAGCAATCCTTTCATGTGTTCAAAAACAGCTACAATGGCTCCATTTGATTCTTGAGCAGCTTGAATTTTTAATTTTTTGACGCTGGGCAAGTGCTGTATTATTGTGTCTACAATACTTGAATTTGGGATGATGAACTTCAGTTCTACATGTGTAATTGACTTAAACGCGATTTTTCTCTCCGTTTCACTGAAACTCATTTGGACAGATTTCTTAAATCCTGTGTCAGTTAACAACACCAAAGTTTGTGCATTTGGAAAATGCTTGATATACGAAAAACCCGAATCTTCGATGCCTTTGATTTCAAGAAATTTGACCTTGGGGAATTCGACAGAAATTAAGTTGCTCAAAGAATGGTCGTTGTCAAAGTCTATTAGTAGTAGATCGATGAGGGTCTTCTTCTGACTATTTAGAAAATTCCTGAAGGCATTTTGATTAAGGTCGAATCCATAAATTTGTAAATGGAGCAACTGTAGATTCAGTCTTTCTAATTCAACTAAATGAGTGTCATACAGTTCCATTATTAACTTTAAAGTTATCACAGAATCCGGTAACATTTTTGCGAGTAAGTCTCCAAACTTTTTGTTCATATATTTTGCCTGATCTCCAGAAAAATGATTTGCCGGTAGATGAAAGTCAAAATGTTCAATCCCTCTGGCAGACTGTAAAATTGTGGTTAAAAGACAGAGTAGGCCTTCGGACTGGCGATTAGGGAGAGGAAGCATCCAGGGATAGATTACTTGCGATTTGGCAATATCAAGATCTGGTCTTGTTTGGTGATGGACACAACCGAACGACAAGGTTTTCAAACAGTAAAAATTAACATCCGTAATTTGTCGAAAATTCTCTAAAGAATAATTCTTTCCGAAACTTAGGGAAAGATTCGTGATGTAAGTGCCACAAATAGTGAGAAAGTCGTGGAAAGGCCTTTCGTGTCGTCCAATGAAGAAATCGTGCTCGAATGTATAGCAATCAAAGGGAAGATTTGTGGTTTCGAACATGTCATTTACAAACTTCTGAATTCGTTCGGTGTCTTCATAGCCAAAAGAAAGCTGTTCAAGCAAACCTTTTCTCCTTAACGTATTTGTAATCAAATTGCTCCATGTCCTACAAACGAGTCGCAAAGTGAAAATGTCTCGATTGGTCCAACCGACAAATGAGAATAACTTCTTTGCAACCTACATAATAGTAAAAAATGGAATAATGAATCAAAAGTAGCAGATCAATTTAAAGAATGGCTCAAAGATTAAATCATTAAACGTACATGATCAATAAGCAAAGGATGAATTATTGACTTGGGGTCGTTGTTGTTGGTCTTAATCTTATCACCATTGCCTTCGTCATCGTCATGTGGGTACGGGTACATTATATTTTAATGAAACCAGCAAGAGGATTTCACAGAAATTCCCTACGAATAAAACATAAATGTGAAACTGCTTTATTACACTTTCAATCTTAACATTGCGCATGTAAATGAAATTGGCATAAAGATACATAGATTCAATATGATTCTATTTTCCTTCTTAAGAATCTTTGCTTACAGACTCAACGGTATTTACTGTTTTTGTCGGTATGTTAAATCTCTTGGGTGACTCGCTTGCAAATAATGATGATCACACAATTTCTCATGAAATCGTAGCTACTTTCATGTGTTTGTTTCGTCCATATACATTGCCACTAAAACAATCACTAGAATTATCAATCACTCATTTATTTTCATACACTACACTGCTGATATAATAAAATTAATATAATTTTGCGGTATGTAAAAACACTACCACCAAGGCGTTGTGTTGCACAAGTATTGTAACAAACATTATATATAACATACATCAGATAAATTATTTAATTCTGTTTATAACCCTGAACAGTTTCCATAATATTTATCCATGCAGTAACTGTCCGCAAGCAAATGTTGCTTTTTTATATAACAAAAACTGTGAACTTTATGGGAAGTGTCAAATAAGCATAAGTTGTTAAAAAGTCAGCTGCACAGGTGCAACCGCTCTCTTTTGGATGGGAGTCATCCAATGTCAGACAGAGCCGATACAGTTTAGGTAGGGAATTATGGAAAGTTACCATTACCATTGTAAGCAAGACAAAAGCGTCATGTCATGTCGATACAATACAGATACATACATAATTAAATGGACAATGAATGACAGCATGCGATGACGGACAAAGTTTGGAGCAAACTACTGAATGAATTGAAATTATTCAGAAACAATAGATTTTTGTTATTAATCTGAAGAAAACCATCCGAAAATTAGCAACCAATGCATTATCACTTGGTCAGTCGTTTTTCCTCCATCAATGATCAAATAGTAATTTGATAATTTTTTATAGTATTAATATACATATATAAAGGCAGACGCAGGTGTATGCGTTAACTGCACCGTCAGAGTCAGGAGACTCGTGGTCTCATCGCATCAAGGCTACCAGCACCAGCTCATTCTTGTTCGGATGATGAATCCAAATTCCAGATCGAAAAGAAGTTTATGCAAAGATGTAAAAGAAATACCTGGAAGATTTATTGCGATTACACAACGTTTTAACGTTACGTGCTTGGTTATGAGCTAAATAAAAAATGGCATACTTGCAACAACTTTTTACTTGCTGTTGTAGTGTTACTTTTCTTGGTGCTATATTTCACATTCCAAGAGTTGTTTTTGCCTAAACATTTTTCAGACAAAGATTTCTCAATTTCCACAGTTTAGAGACGGCCAATCTCATCGATGGCTGTAATTGTACCACCGTAAATTTCAAGGTGCTGCAATTATCGCTTTTCCTACTGTAAAGCAAAACTTGTCAATTTTCACCTGTTTTATTGTATGATTGCCACACTATAGTTTCTACGTTTATGTCTGAACAATTTACTATCTTTTGTTTCCGTTCATATTTATTGATTGTTGCCCACGTTTATTTCTTGTTGTTGAAAATTCAGTGATTCATTTGCAATGGACCCACACTTTACTACAGCTTTAGACAAACACTGGGAATAAATATTTATGTAGTGTCTGTGTACAGTACAACACTAATGTTGGCTCATTAAATGAAGTCTACTTTATATTTCGACTCTAGCTCATAATCTTATATCTGTAAGTAACTTATTAAAATCTCTCGGTAAAATTAACGAAATACGTACATATAATCGAACGACATCATCTTCAACTAGTTTTAAAATATGTGGAACAGTGTGCGTTATAAATGAAAGATTTTCGCACGCTATTTTGTTTACAATGATGAATATATTTATTTATTACTTATTTTATAACGATGAGAAACGTAATTGATTCAGCGTTCCCCTTTGAACCACGACATTTGCCAACATGCAATTGCAATGTCCACTTTAAGTAAGGTTAGTAGGTTCAGTTCAGAGGAGCATTGTATTCGGAGATTCAATACGCGTTGTTTGCAGTACTTCTTCACTTGCAATAATAAAGTTGCGTTTGTGTCACCAACTCGATCATCAAGTACGAAATAAAGTTAGCATACAATTGTTAGGTTAAAGTAAACACACTGTGACAAAAAGTTCTTTACTGCATGCAGTATTTATTATGAGTGATGACTGAATCATGGGAAATATGAGAATTTGACAACAGACCAAGTCTCCTCCCTTTCCCATCATGATGGAACTCAGACTCGACTTTTGTATTTTACTATTTTTCATTTATCATTTAGTTATTCATCCATTTTTTGGAGTGAAACACTGTTTACAAAGGTCGTTTTATGCTCTTTTGCACGCAATGTTTACATATTTATCGATAGAAAAGTACTTTATGTAAACGAGGATAATGTTTCGTGCGAGGGTGGGAAGCTATAAAATAAATAAACGATGAGAATTTGATGACACATTATAGGTCAAGTCAACTGACTTTCTGCCATGCTATGACGTACCCAATGCCAATTACCTAACCACGTAATCAATTATCCAAATCCAGTGTGCTGAATAGTCATTAAAAATGATTTCGTTTCAATTTTTTCAGCGAGCCAGAATTATAATTTCCATACGCATGCAACTCAGTGTTCTACAAAAGCTAAACCATTTCAATTGGCAACTGCCAATAAAAAGTCTATAAAATTAGCAGCGTTACAACGTGTAGGCATTATCAATGCAGCCACAATGACACATGCAAAAACAGAATGAGAATTCAAAAAAGTCGTTTCAAGACTGCAAACCACATCAACTACGACGTGCCAATGTCATCTTTACGGTTAAAATTGCAAAATAAGCATCCATAAACTAAGTTCATATAAAAATAATTGATCTCTTTTCATTTTCCATGGTCCCATTGTATATCAGTGCTATGCTTCATTTGAGTATTAATACTTGAGTAATGATTTTGTTGTTACTGTTTGCCATCATGCAGACAAGTAGACACTATTGTATTTTGTAGTAATATGTAATTTAGTACCGTGCATTGTCTATGTGTTGGATCGTGATCATGATTTTAATTCTAGCTTCTCGCCATTAGTCATAAGAAAATCAAACATCACTCAACTCAAAGCTAAGTTTTTGTCAGTCAAGAGTTTAAACCACTAAAAGAAGTGTTGCCACGCTCATTCAATCACCTTCTTCTGCGGAAAACTTTCCTTTAAAATTCAAGTTGCGTTTGTAACTTTGTGCTTTAGTTCTAAAGCAATTTTTGGTTATTATATTATGTATGCTTCTCCATTACAATCATTATTCATTGTTATTATTATTGGCTGGGCGATCGTGGTAATGCAGTAGGAGAACGTGCGTGGCATTATTCGCATTTTTGAGAGCTTGCGAATCAAAACACTCATGAACATTTGTGCCAATTCTATCCACAGGGGATTTCATGAAAACCTCCTGGGAGCATTCCATAAATTCCATTTTACCTTCAATGGTACGCAATTGTCATTATTCACAAATGTTGGTTTTTCATTTGGACGTTTTTACAAAGTGAAGTTCGGTGTACATAGTACAGCTCTATTGTAGAGTTTAAAAATTGAAAAAGGATTTTGCTGATTCCATTCAAAGTGAAATATGTAATTGTTCTGTTCTTGTTTCATCAAACTTCGATACAGTTACAGTTCTACCTCTGCGTAGCATGCAATAATATGTAAAATAGTGGTTTTCTGCTTTGATTTTCCCGAAGTCAAATGTCAGGTCAAGAAGACGTCGATGACGTGATTGTTAGCACCCTCCCCGGTTGTTGGGTAATTCAAAAAATTGAAACATGGACCACACCCTGTATTGGCCCATAGATGTCACGCCACAATAAAAAAGTTTGTCATCATAAAGTTTACTATACAACTTAATGAAACTAGCCAACTATGAAAACGGGGAAAACGTTTTGAAAAAAAAAATCGAGTTTGTGCAGTGTCAAGTGTTGAGTTGAATAAAGTTTCAGTTGTCCTGCTGTCTTCATAATTGTTGAAATTGTGTGTGAGGCAGTAATGTGAGTGTAAATCAGTCTTAATGATGGGCCATCATAGATGGCAAAAATCGACATCGACACACTTTTCATATCTCAAAATACAACAATACATGATTAAGTTGGTCAACAAGCGATTGAGATTAAACTGACTGTTACATAAAGATCATCCGCGAATCCGACCTCTCTTGAAGTTAATTCCATTTATTTATTTGTTTTTTAAAAATTATTCCAGTATTTTTATTTCCACCGTATTAAGCGAATACATAGGAGGATGGTCGTGTATGTAAAGTGAAGAGGTGTGATGATGCAAAACAGATTTTCAACTAAATGTTCGACATGATCGTTAATTGAGCCATGTTAATTTATTTTTCACACTTCACTAAAAATCCATAAAGCAACATTTGGCATTTAATTAATGAAAACAGACGCGATGCTGCAGCAGGAAACAAGTATTTTAACTGAATGTGACATGCATTCGTAATCGTCAGTGACAATCCGATGTTAGAAATCTACGATGATTGTAGTGCTCGCGGAGAGTGTGTTTATGAACATTAGCTTAAACACATAAAGCCACTAGATTTGGTGATGAATCATTTGAAGGAAACCTTGAATTAAAATATCATCATGGAAAACAACCAGAGTGCAGATGCGATTACTCAGGACGATGGAGGCAAAGGAAGTGAGGGGGGTGACGTAGCGAATGACAGCATCGTGCCTTATCAATTGGAATCCACGCCAGATAAGAGCATAATCATGTCGCCACCACTGTCCTCATTAGTCATCTCATCTGAAGACAAACAAAACGGGGACCCAGTCACAGATAAAATTACAAATCCGAGTGAAACGTCTGATCAAGGGAAAGATCATTCTGATGTGCCGACGAATTTGGGTAAACGTGTGCGGTTCAGTATTTGTGAGTACATAACAGAAACATTAGTCCAGGTTCATGAAAGTTATGCAAACGGTTCTCATGAAAATCCGGCATTTCTAAACGTAAGTAATTTTTGCTAGATTTATTTATTACCTGCAATTATTATTGACCTCGGTTTGCCCCTACCCCTACCAAAGCATTTTATATCTTAGGAAGACGAAATGAAAAACAGAAACAGTGACTCGAAAAGTTCAGAGGGCGATGAAACTGGAGGCTCTAAAGTGAGGTACATTGGAGGCAGAGTGAGAAGAGACAGTGTCCATCCCCTCGTTCAACATCAAACTCAAAATACAAATTTTGCAAATCAAAGTCCTTGGGATGTTGCAACATCAACCGAAGACGATGAGAAACCCACTGAAACTCCGTGGTCGGAATTGAGTACAAAGGAAAAACTACTTCGCGTGCTAATTTGCATCGGAAAATTTCTTGGACTGTTAGCATTGTTGTACTTTTTTGTGTGCTCATTGGATTTACTTTCACTGGGATTTCGTCTTATTGGCGGACGTACCGCTGGAGAAATTTTTAGAAGCAGTAGCATCTTACAGAATCCTGTAGTAGGCTTAATGATAGGGATCCTAACTACTGTTTTAGTGCAAAGTTCATCAACGTCAACTTCTATTATTGTTGGAATGGTGGCGGCCGGATGTGAGTTTACTGCAAAGTTGTAAAATTTTATCTAAATTGAAGCGCATATGAATTTTTCGAAAACAATGGACGATTTTTAACATTTTAGTTATGGACGTTCGAACTGCGGTTCCTCCAATCATGGGAGCTAATATTGGTAAGTAGTGCTAATAACTTACTCAACTCAAATAATAATTTTTATAGGTAAACTAAAATAGTAATGTTTTTTTCTTTTATCGATTTCCCCAATTTCTATCACAGGAACTTCTATAACGTAAGTTTTATGCTAAATATTTATTAGATTATCTGGTATCTAAATATTATTTCATTAACGATGCAGGCTAATCATTTTCTAATCGAATTCTCCTTACAGGAACACCATAGTCTCATTCACGCAGGCTGGGGATAGGGAGCAATTCAGACGAGCTTTTGCAGGAGCGACTATTCTTGACATGTTTAACTGGATAACAGTGATCGTTTTATTACCAATCGAAGTGATGTTTGGTACGGGAGAGTTTTAGCTTTAATTGTTTTGCAAGAATTGAAAATAATACTACAATGAGCTAAAACTAAAACTAATGTTATTTTCCTGAATTTGTTTAGGCTATCTCTACCATGTTTCAAAAGCATCAGTCGACTTAATCATTCCAGATTCTCAGTCAAGTGGAGAAATTCAAGTTCTCTCCGTTATTACTAGGCCATTTGTGGATCTCATTGTGCAGTTGAACGATACCGTTTTGGAGTGTTGGGCAACACCAAATTGTACTGATGCTGATGACGCGTCGCTAATCAAGACATTTTGTAGCACTGCGAAAACAGAAATTTATGTTCAAGGAAGAGTCGTAGATCGCAATGGAAAGGAGATACTAAATATTAATGATGTAGCAAGGCAGGAAGATTTGCAAAAATGTAAGACTTGCTTTTGTTTTTATGATCGTGTTTATGCCTCTTTCATAATATCCGTTTCTTTACGAGTCTTTAGATAGAGTGTCTAATGCCATAGTATGGTTACTGCCAAATGTTTAATGCGAGAATTTTTATTCTTGGGCATGAATAAATGTATATTGTGTCTTTCTTTACATAGTTAAAAACATTGTACCACAATAACCATAATTCTATATTTTATGTTTATTTACAGGTGACTTCCTCTTTGCTGGAACTGGATTGAGTGACGCAGGAGTTGGCGCTATTATTCTGGTTGCTTCGCTTTTGGTTTTGTGCTTTTGTCTTGTCATGATAGTCAAACTACTCAACTCAGTTCTTGAAGGTAAGATAAAATCAGAATGAAACATCACACACACGTCACACTACATAATCCAGTCATATCGCATAATATTTATCTGCACCATGACTTTTTAAATGTTAGAGTTTGTTCAGTATAAAATTACCCCTGTTTTGTTTACATAGTATGGATGAGCTATTAAAATATTGAATGATTTATTGCAGGTCACGTATCAAAAATTATAAAGCACGTGCTGAATGCAGACATTCCCTACGTGCCATGGATTACCGGCTACATCGCCATTTTGATTGGAGCCATTATGACTTTTTTGGTTCAGTCAAGTTCAGTCTTTACATCGGCCCTTACACCGCTCGTGGGGCTTGGGGTTATCAGCATTGACAGGGTTTATCCCTTAACCCTGGGGGCTAACATCGGGACGACTACCACTGCTTTGTTGGCGTCAATGGCCGCGGAAGGAAAATCATTGCATCCCTCTTTGCAGGCAAAACCCCATAACATTAATATGAACAAGAATAATATGGAAATCATGCAAAAATGATTTCTACCTGCGTTGCTTAATTGTTTAATGGCAGAACTCAAGTAGTAACACGCACAAATTCTTTGCAATGGTTACAGATAGCCCTTTGTCATTTCTACTTCAACATAACTGGCGTCATTCTTTTTTACCCTGTTCCATTTCTTCGATTTCCAATTGGGATGGCTAAAGTATTAGGAAACATCACCGCAAAGTACAGATGGTTCGCCATTTTTTATTTGGTCAGCATGTTCGCTGTTCTTCCAGTTGTTTTTATATCTCTGTCCTTGACCGGCTCAATATACGTTATCGTACTGGTGTCCATCGTCACTGTAATCATCTTACTTGTGGCGTTGCTCACCATTTTACAACGAAAAGTACCTGGAATTTTGCCTCAATTTTTAAGAGACTGGAAATGGCTCCCGAGACCGTTGAGGAGTCTCCAACCGTACGACAAAATAATATCTACAATGGCATGCTGCCGTTCAAAGACGGATGAAGACGAAGAGAGTGAAGAAATTTCTGATGATGATGACGGCTTCTTGTCATACAAAGGACGATCAAATATTTACAAAAATAGTGATTTTGTTTTCCTCAGTGGGAACAAAATTCCTCCACCAAATGACTACAACAAAGAGCAAGAGCAACATCAACAGAGTCCGCGAAGATCTATCACACGAATTGTGCCAACGAGAGTAATTCGCAATATTAGTAACGCTAATGGCGATTTCATCCCAGCGATGTCCTCTTTGCCTCCGGTAAACGAAAGTACGCACCCCACGTTGGGAGTAACTTCAACGGATAACACATCGCCAACTGTATCGACTAACGGTGCCAATTCTTCCTCCCTGAGCAATAACACACTACCCATTCCTGCAGCGTTTGACGAAGAATCTCAATCTCAGAGCACTTCCAACCAAAATCTTGACAATGGTAACGGTGCAAGTTCCAATAATGGTGGTTACAGTGCTGGAAGAAATAATTCTATTCCAGCTCCAGCTTACAATTTAGGGTACAGCAATAGCTCACTCGAATCTTTTTCAGTTTGAATGTAGGGAAGAATTAATGTGTGTATACATAACCTTTAGAAGGGACTTAACTAATCTTAAGGCTAATTTAATCTCATTAATGATAACTATTGTATTAAAGTAATTTATACGTGAAGATAAATATGTTGAATTAAATTATATTAAATGAAGTAAACTACATTTAAGGTGTCGCTCACACATTCATTTCACTTACAGTAATATGGTACTGTACATATAAAAGTATTTCATTTTCATCACATTATCATTATTTGTCTTTCTAGTCCAATTGATTTATTTGGAAAATTCTTTCCCTTTCCTCGAAAATTAATCTCCATTAAAAATGTGTTCATTTTTTTACACTTTAAAGCTTCAACAACCTGTCTAACTTTCCCCCAATTACCAATAATCATTACTTGAAATCCACGATGCGTTGAACCTGCCATCATTAGTCCACCAACCTCAGATTGGAGCACTAAACCAAAACATCCTTGAGGAATCAGAAATGAACAAAGAAACGAGGGAAGACTACATACTACGCAGCAGGTATGACCTATACCTATGCATAAGACAAGGCTACTGTTGCCAGTTGCACATGCACATAACCTGTTTTTGAATAGTATGGAGCATTATGCAAGAAGTTGTTGCAAACATATTTAAATGTCGTGGCTCCAGTAGTGGTAATTGGTAAAGGTAAAATAAGAAGTAAAGTAAAACCTAGGAGTGGAATGGATCACGCTTCTGGACTATTCCCTACTCTGTTTTCTTGCGACTCCCTTCCCTATCGGTACCAAACCAACACCAGGCAAAGACTAATTATAAATCAGGTAAAAGTGCGATAGAAAAATAGAGACAGAGACATAGGTTCACGACACTGTCCCAGTGTCCCGCCTGAGGACAAATGCTGCTGTATGCTGCTGCATTATCCTCATTCTTACTCGCATCAAAAAGGTACATATTATGTATTTATTTATAGGTATCATATCGTGCTAATCCAAGGGATTGCCATATTCCCAAATGAAAAATTGAAAATCCCTTTGGAATTTGGAATGTTGGGTCATTGAATGCTTTATTTATGAACCAGCTCCCATATGAAGTAACGTTGAATGACGTTGATCCCTTATCCCTTTCCCGGTTAATCATACTTGCAGTGCTGATGCTGATGACTAATGACAAACAAACAGGTCTCATTAAAAACGTGCCTAAATCTAACATACTTACCTAATAGCATACTAATAAATACAGTATATCAACAGAACAGAGACTATAGACTAGAGACAGTTAAAGCGCCCGTCTCTGCATTTAATCGAATCGAATACTGA
>VYYJ01000402.1:0-62483 GCA_021029165.1 Cyphoderus albinus | reverse complement strand
AAACTTTATTACATGTTTTGGTAAAATATGATAATATTTCCTCAGTTTCTTTTCATCATGTAAAAAAACAGTTTTCTCATGGTTTTTCCATGTTGCATGTTTTTACATAATCGCACCCTGCTTTTTAAGCTAATAATTTTTCCATGTTTTTATTATGTATATTTCCATGGAAAAAATGATAAAAACATGTAAAAACATGTTCGAATCTTTTTTCCATTGTATAAACCGCACCCTGGTTAAGATAAGTAGCAGGGAAAAGTTAATCTAGCAACCATAATCTTTGCCTCCACATCTAATCATATGGTAGAAATATTGTCAACTCAACTAACATCTTTGAATCCCACTATCAAATCATAACTTGTCAAAAATTTATTCAATATGACTAAGCAAATAACATTGTCGTTATCCGATCTAGATAACGTTACCGATAGGTGTCCATGCAATGCTATTTGATACTTTAGAAGATGATAGTATGTTTAACAATTGATGAATCCATTTTGTGTTTAAGAAACAATAACCGAATTAAAATTAGTTGAAGAAAACGGTGGTCACATCAAATTTTATTGGACGGTTGCAATACTGATATTATATACAGAACAATACACAATCTTAAATAGTTGAATGGTTTAAAAACTTTTGTTGTTTTATTTGTCACGGCCTTCCTTTGCCAAAATAGGAAATTGCATGAATCCTTCATCCTTCGAATTTCAACTATTCAACGTTAGGTTCTGGTTTAGGTTTATTTATACATGTCAATGTAAGGTATCGGTGTTCAAACAAAAACATTCTTGCAGCGCCATTAATTAAATTTCTTTCTTGACAAAATAATTTAAACTAAGACCTGTAAAACTATCCGTAAAAGCCTGGAACTTCCAGGCTGGAAGTAATAAGTAAACTAATTGAAGTATGAAAGAAGGACGAAATAAATAAACTAATTGTATTCACAGTTTGTTTAACATTAAATGGGCAAATAAGATCAATTGCGTGGAAATTTTACTTCAACGGAACTTTCATAATTGTGAAGTGATTTTTAACAAAAGGCAATTTATAAGTAAAAGAATGTATTAATTTCCATTCATCGATATAAAACAGCAAATCATTCATTTTGTTCGCTCTGGTAGAATTGCATGCATATTATCAAAGCAGTGAATTGGAAATCCTTTCAACATAGATTTAAGTAGTTTACCAACACGGCTACGCGTATTGAATTTACGCGCAGCGCATTTCTTCTTACTAGTACGTTTCATCAAGAAGAAAATTTTAATGATATTATCCATTCCACATGTGCAATCGACCTTACTTTTTTTTCCTCCACTCCAGGCTTCCGCCTCAAAGAGATTATGCACTCCAATTTTAAATGGACTGTTTTTGTCCTCCCCTTTGCATCACATTTCGCACCAGTGGTACTTTAAGTGGGTGCTTTACGGGAGACCTGAGCAATTCGAACGAGAAATTCCTACCATCACTTTCTCCATTTCCGACCATTTCACTCATCCGAGCGAACTTACTCGCATTTTGGTTCCGTCCATCTCTACCGTTTACAATGCCCTGTTGAAAATCTGGTAAAGTATTTTATGCGCGTACGAGAAAATTAAATGTGAAATTTTTTATCTTCATGTTTCCCTTGCTAAACTCATTCAGAAGGATTCTTTTAGAACAAACTGACAATTCACAAGCTTCGTTGCGCGTAAACCCTTGATGAAGCAGAAAACCGTCAGCTTTTTAACTTCCTACCTTTTAGAGTCCAAATTACAATGTACTACATTTGTAGAATTTAGATTCAAAAGCATCTAGGGTATAATTTTACTGAAAGCAATGAAAGAAAAATCCCTATGTATATTGTTTTCCTCGCACTTTTCATACTTTGAGAACATTTAATAGAACATTAAAACTGATTTTAACAATTTGAAAATTACGTACATTATTTATGTAATTACAGGAACTGAAGACAGAGTTTCAAGTTAACAATAATTACCTCAAACTATCTATCGCTGAGATCTTATCGAGCGAAATATCTTGTTGTTAAGTTTAAAGTAACAAAGACGGTAACATTGAGGAGGTATGTAACTTAATTCTATTGAGCTATTTCTGTCTTGAAATTTATTCTCCTTTTCTCAAACTGGAACAGAAATTGCAATAAACAAAATTCGAAGGCGTAAGTAAATTCTCCTGTTTAAATATCGCTCCCGTGAAATCAATAATCCTGTGATAAGCTACTAAAATATTACTTGTGTTGTTTGATTAGAAGAAAGTGAGGATGGTACTTTTATTTGTAAAATCCAAACAATGGGAAAACATGCAGTTTTTTTGTCTTAATATTTACATACATTCTTGTCTAAGAAATATTTATTATGTTGTGAGAATACATTACATCCAACGGACCCACCTGAACATATTGAGAAAGCCCACTTTTGAGATGTCAAGAACAGAATTTCATCCGCCTCTTATTTTCATAAGTACCCTATAATCGCTCCATAGTAGTAGGTTTAACGACGCGCCTTTCACTTGCATACGACGACATAGCCTCCACAAGTCGGAGCTGTTTAGTGAGTATCGGTTTCCCCGTTTTAGGTGGTGCATAGTTTATAATGATGTAGGCATATTTTTTGGTGAAATTTCCTTTTGTAGGGTCAATCGAGGATAGTGATAAAATAACATCCGTTCTCTTCTACCCGTCGGCCACAGTCACCACAGGTTGTTTTATTCAAAGCAAATATTACTGCACGGTAAAGTATACATATCGAATGCAACGCGTTCACATCAAGTGTTCTTCCATGTCCAAACCATTTTATACTAAAAGCATGAACATTTCATGAACTTATACATCAACCAACTCTTGGAATCGAACGAAAATGAAAAGCAAATGTGCACCAACATTATTTTGAAGAGTCAAGAAACGTTTTGGGGAAAATAAAGGATGGAATTCCCCGGAACGGTGAGAACATTCAAAAGATAAAAGTTCAAACTCAAAGTGAATTCAAAAGAATGGGACACAAGGGCAGTTGCAAATACCGCTGCGCGATAAAATGGCTAGGTAATATCATTTTTCAGTCTACTGGGTACACTTTTGCTATTTTCAGAGCAACTAAATGTCTGCTGTAAGGTGTATAAAACCTATGTTAGTGGTGCTCTGGATGGACTGGTAAACAATAACATCAGTTCATTTTCCCCATACAATACAATCGACTAGGTTTTCTATATTCGTAATGGCGTGATGATATTACGTGTACCTCTCTACGCTGGATGGTTTTTATTGGGAAGGAGAGACAGTCATTAGTGCATATTGCGTAATAAATATAAATATTATTTGAATACTTGAAAGTTTTCATTCCATGTGACTACAAAAGCAGATAAATGTTTAGAACTCTGTATGCAGACAGATAATCAGAAAAGGAAAAACGAACGGACGAAGATATAATGTGTAACCATAAATTTCTATATTCATAAAGACGAAGCCACAAACCACGACAGTCGTCGTCTTCATCTTCGTAGAGAGCATTTTCCTAATCATGAGTAATAGGAAAATGGTGCAAAACGCTCATTTGAACCCACAAGAGTCATTGCATTTCACGTTTTAGTTTTGTGGCAAAGGTAGTCGAAGTTTTCCAAAGTAACTAATACTTTTTATTTTTCGAGTCTCCTCGTTTCTGGCGTTGATGATGATAGGATGTTAGTAAATTCTTCTTTTGTCAATTTCTTTAGAGAAAATTCAAGAAGCAGAAGGAGAGATAGTAAAGCTGCAGCGGCAGTCTAGTAATAATAACGTGTATATTTTATTCTTTTAAGGGTATCCTTTGTTGCTGAAGAAAAGAATTCGATGCGAAATAAGAAAATTCCAGTGTTCTCTTTTCCTCTCGGATTCGTTCATTCTTTCCCTTTTACTCTTCTTATTTATCAAGTCAAAGTAAATCGAGGCTAAAAGGAGATTAAAGTCTATGCTTCTAGAAGGTTCTTACAGATGTGGTTGGGCGAACACAGTAGAAGCAGGGTGCAATTGCAAGCGAGAGGGAACGATACACGACACAGGAATGATGATTATCTGAGCAGATAAGCACACAGCAGAATCCTTTATACACTTAAAACGTGCATAACATTTGCTGTTGTGAAGATCGGCTGTGTTATTTTTGCTATGAACGTAGTAAATTGAAATTTACATTCATGCATTTCATCCACTTGGTTTTACTCTTGATATCACGACCATGATCTTCTTTTAAAATATCCTCTCTCCCATTCTTCGCTCTCCTAGTATATCAACACGTTTTAAAGCAAGTCACAAGTATACAACTACGTTACGGCGAATATGGAGCTGTAGTTTGAATTTTTAATACAACAAGCCATCAACTGTAAGCATTTTCACTCTTCCGTTTCTTTTCTCTATTCCTCAACCAGCCAACTTTCTTCTTTCCATATTTTTGGAAATGGATTGGACGATTATCTCAAAGAATAGAACGAAATACTGTAGCTCTCTTTTCGTGATACGACTACGAGCCCAACTTCAGTTCCGACGAAGTGTTAGTTTATAAACCATGCGAAGCAAGAAGTGTCGCCACGTTTGCGTTTACCACACAACTTTCAGACTTGGTGAATCAACACTCGTTCCAAATCTTTTAGCACCACACATGAGTTTGCATCCTTGGACGATATTAACGTATTTCAACTCTAAAAGGTCTTAATGTAAAAGTAACGACGACTCTCTATTTTTCTCCCTTTCTACAAGTTATCTTGTACTTTACCACCCCTCACTCACTGCTCTTTTTCACTTTCACAATATGCCACTGGAATAATTTTTACTCCTACTCCCAAATAAAATTATGTGAAAAGATATTTTTAAACTATTTCAATATGTTATCCGTATGTCATATTCATATGCTATGTCATATATTATATAATATGTCTTATTCATATTTTTATGTAAAATTAATGCGAAATGGAACTTTCGCTTTCCAACGCTAAATCTTCAGTTTTATAATACAAAGAGATATTCGGAGGAATGCCAAAGATATTTCTGACAATGATATTGATTTGTAACTGTTTTATACTAAAATACAAAATGCTTTTGAGCGAAAATGACAGTTCACTGAAACAAGTAAAAAATATTGCAAATCAGTTCACGATCACGATGAAGGTTGTGTCACTAAATTACTTAAAAACGAATCTGCTTTAAAAGTGACATAAGTCGCCTAGAACGAACGCTGTAGGAATCTGATCACTACAACCGCTTCTCTCTTTACGTAAAAATGACTTCAAATGCCAATTTTAGCATTGAATAACATGATTCAAGCAAAGGTCATTTCACTGATTATACCTCTGATTTGAATTGATCAAGTTCATGCACAAATTTCTTTGTTAATAGGACCAGGATCTGACACTGTCAGCCAATTACAAATGTAACATAAACACATTTCAGACATAATATCGTCTTGTTTAGTTTGGTTATAGTAAGTTGCTCATACTTTGTTTTATTATTTTTATCTTTTTATTGTCTAACAATGATAGTATTTAGTATACTTTTTCGTGCCTAGGTTTAAATATGGAAACAGTTTGATCAAGGTCTCTCATGAATTTCTGGTAAAATGATGTGGTGAGCAAATTTAAAAACTCGGGCTACTAGCATAAAGTACTGTTATTCTACCAGCATTTGTCCTTTTTATTGCAGACTACGTTTGATTAAATGATAATCAAAACTTCATAATGGTTGTGCAACATCAATGAGAAGTGAGGGAAGAGTTTTTAATAATAAGTTATTACATAAGCCAGATAGATTAAACTACGAACGGTGACCAGCATGAATTAACTATTGATTAAATGAAATAAATTGAAAACATATTTTAGATATACTGACAAATCAAAAACGAGATAAATTTGGTATAATATATTCCAGAAACCTTTCAGGCTTCTCTCTTAGATCAAGACTATTTAAAACTTAAAAAATTAATTCACAAAGATTATTTGATTCCCGAAAACGTAAAATTATGCCAACAAAGGAACAAAGAGAAATGTTTAGAAGTTTATAGCTCTGTACCTAGTTTTACAAGAACCAACTATTCAAAATAAGCTTCAATAGATTCCACTCCAGTCTTCACTTGTAAGTTTTCTTTAAGCTTCGTCGTTAGACGAGACTTTTTACTCAATTAATGTAATTGATTCGGGCTCAACTTTAATATGTGTAAAGTTTTTCCCTTCGAAAATGTTGTAAAAAGCTGTGAGTTTCTTACGTCAAAAGAGAGCAACACGTACCGCATTCAAAAGTTTAACTTGAAGATGAGGTTAACATTAAAATATAAACGTGGTTAGAATCACCTGCCAATGAAAATGTAAAAGGGCATTGGTACTTTTTAACCCAAATTCTTTTCAGTAATCGATGACTTAAATTATTCAATTTAGAAACTGACAAAGAAGCCAATAACCAACCGTAATTCACTTATGACGTTTCCCCTTATTAGCATTGAAATCTTTGGATTAGCTTCTTTAACAATTGGGGACAATGGAGTACTCAGGTTGGAAAGGCTGTGAATTTTAATTCCGATTCGAAACTTCTGAATTTGATGTCATTTTGTGTAAGGCGCAACGTAATCTTTGAACTTAAACAGTTAACTTACAGACATTAGTATAGCACTTTACACTGACCTAGAACAAGAGGGCTTGATAAAAATGGTCTTTGCAAAAATTCAGAAATACCTCAACCATTCCTTCCCTTCATTCTTCACATTCTTTCTATCTTTGATCATCATCCATAATCCATAATCTTCCTCATGTTTGTAGGATTCAGGGAAACCACCCTGATTTCTCAATTATTTTGTCATTGCTAATCTGACAAACTGACATTGCTAAATAAATAATAGACACATTAGACATGTGTGTTTCGCAAATTTAAAATACTCTATCTACGTGCATGGTAGGATTTCACCAATTGGGGCCAATTTGGGGCTATATTTCGTATATCTACCATAAAGATTTTGAATGCGAAAATCCTACGCTTTCGAACCTAACATGAACTGTTCAAAATCTATTGAAATTTAAGCAAACCTATACTATGAAACTAATAAAACGATTTTAACATAACCTTACTTAACTTAAACAAATTCAACCTAAATGCTACAACCTATAGCACACGCAAAATACGGCTTTTGTCAAATGTGTGGCGAATGTCGGCTTTTTGCAATGCATCTTGAATAAATATTTCAGTTACTCAGGAATTTGAAATAAAAATTTACAATTTTCGGCAATCGTTCCCTTAAATTCTATCAACTTTTGTTTAATGCATACATAATACCTATAATAATAATATTCCCTATCCACAATTAAACGATGATCATTTGGCCTTCAATATTAATTTTCCATTGCAGCACATTTATGAGGCAGCAGAAATAAGCATGAATAGATCATTTTGTTTATATCACCTTTAACGATTTTCCATTGGGAGTAAATGATAAATCTGACTTTCACTATAAGAGAACAAGAACAAACGTGAAGAAAGTCCTCCTTCACCAAAGCGAAAATTGAATCTGATATAAAATATAAATCAAACAACTTTCCAATGATATTATTTAGCAACTCTTATGGCGGCTCTGTCAGCCGGAATCCTTTACCGAACCTAAGTCCCCAAACTTATTCATTCAATGGAAATATTTTAAACTCATAGTGGCCCTCTTTAATTTGTGTGTTATTGCCCACGAAAAATGTTCCACATTCCGCGTAATATTCGAGTTACTTCTTTAATTCTCGAAAGTTATTGAATTCTCCGGAAATGAGGACGAGTGTCCATTAGACTTTACACCAATCGGGATATTTAAGGAAGAGACCTTTTCATGCCTGGAATTGTTTAAGGCTTTCTCTTTTCAACAAATACTTGTTCAAGTTTGATTTATCTTATTTGACTTTCAAAAACTTTTTCTATCAAACTCCTTTCAAGTACCACTCGACCAAAGTATTACCACAGTGCGCACTTGATTCAAACGTTGAGTTTGGAAACTGCTCATTCGGGAGCATATTCTACACTGTGAATACTTTACAGGACTCACCAGGAGAATTTGAACTGGCAGATAAATACAATTAATTTTTAAGTGGCTGGAATCCGGTAGGAACAAAGCTACCACTAACTAAGCACTTTTATTTAATGGAAGTTGGAAATTTTAAACCAAACATCACATCTAGACTGACATTACATACTTGAATTTGAACAATGGCGTAAAAAGAACGAGAATTAATTGTTTTCAAGTTTTATTATTCTCCTGTATTTTGGGAAGCGACGGTTTGTTGAAACTTTTCAATCAGCCATTTTGTATATTGCCATTTGTCAGTTTGGTGTACATCTAAATTGTTGCAGTGTCGTTCACTAAATCGATAATGAATTTTCATTTTCTCAGCTCCCAATTAATCTCATATACCTATTATACTATACATTACATTACATGCACTGCACATCAAATAAGCAGTGTATAAACAGTTTTGTTAGATTTCCAAATGCATCAATATCAAATCAAATCGGACGATTTTTACTAGTTTTGTTCCGCACGAATCTACTACATTCTTCTGCAATAAAAATACCAGCTCACCTAAAAAGCAACCAAGGTTAAAGAGGGTGCAGAAATGTAGAGGTTTTGACAACCGATGAATTTATTTTGCATCATTCTGCAAGTAAATCTCTTTTTAGCAACCTCACGCAGCAAAAATCCATCGAAACAAATTCATTTCACATAAACTGTAATGTCTGTCTAACCACATGAAAGCGTAGTGCCCACAAAATTGAATGTAATGTCAAACAAACTGACAATCAGACCAAAATTGACTTAATCACAGTATGTATATAGAGAGAGACGTATTTGGTAATGTAGCTATCGTCACTAGTATGCTTGGTACGGAAATATTTATTAATGTCACTTCATTTTCTACTTTAGTCAAGTTACATACAACAAAGTACAAATGCCACCACTATTAATGTAAAACTGAGTGAAAAACGTCGTATAGCATTACCGTTATAACTAATGAATAAAAAACTTATGTCATCCATCAGTTGCCTTTACACCATCAATAATACTAAGCGGAATTTGGAGTGGACACATAAACTACATAAGCATTGGCATTGTACACAGAGCAATATAGCATGTGCTTCCATTTCTCTTTCAAATATTAAGGGTCTCATCTTGCAACCACTCTAACCATGTTCATTTTTGGGCAAATAAACTTCCGCCTGTGGCTTATTTACCAATTTTTAATGGGCAAATGAGGATTGCTTTTTTCGTCTCATTTTTACATTTTGGGTGATAGACATAAAATGTTTCGGACACACTATGGTTTAGTGTGTATTGTAGTACTAAGTAATATTTTATAATTTATGTACTTTCATGTAATAGTAATTTTGTATTGTCCATCTGCTTTCACCCCAAATCTGCCTTCTCTTTCTCTCTACTCTCAACCCATCTACATCTGCAAACTACTCTTGCATTATATATGAGTCTTAAGTGAAAGCTATTTTTACTTCGTCGCCCGTTGCTTTGAACGAATTAATTATTGCCGCACAATGTGAGACCTTGATGAAAGAAATCCGTTTCAAGGCATGAAAAAAGTACTCATTTAATTTGTATTAAAGAAAAATATACCTATTTCCGATTATCCTTTTGCTGATCTTGTTTTATACATATGTATGTGAGGTTGGAAAGGGACAGCAATAATAATGTTAATACCCAAAACGCCACAAAATAAACAGCGATTGGGCACGATCCCTTCCACATGTCAAAATCATAGATTTATTTGTGGTAGACAAATTAAGTTTGCATTACAAACCCAATGATTAGAGTAACCTACTGCTTCTAACTTGACAAAGAAACCTACACTCCTTCCCAGACACAATGTGTAGGTCACAAATAAAATCAAACTTGTAAAGTAGAGTATAAAGTAACATAAAGGTAAAATATAGATTTGCAACCTACCACGTAATGCTATAAACCTTTTTCTCTCAAAATGCTTACAACCATAGAGTTATCAAAAGGCATGAAAAATGCATGCATGTAATTAATTCTTAAATAGTACCTCAACATAATCATAATGTTAATCATACAAAAACATTATTTTCCCTTTCATACCAAACTTTTGTAATTTGTCTTATTGGATTTTTGTTGTATAATTAAATGGTATCCTCCTACACACTACCACACAGTTATCTAACGGTAAACTAAATACTTCATCTTATTAATTATACAATTCTAAACGTATAAATCGTATGATTTAAAAATAAATTACGCAAAGTGGATGTTTATAGCCCCTGGTTTCAGCACTTTCAGCACTTTAAGCTTCAGAATTTGAAAACAAAGAGAAAAAGGGTGTAAATAAATGAATAATACGTGATATTTCCCAGGAAAGAAATCCTCATAGTTAATACCTATGATATCAATACAATTAATTTTCCTTACAATCTCCATTATCGTCTTCACCAAAGACATACACATCTTCTTGCAGTCATCCATTTGAATTATTAATAAGTATCATAAGTCTTGATTCAAATTTTCAAAAACCTTTGTGTTGATACTTATTAACTTATCGCTATATTTTTTATTCAAGCCAAATTAATACAAAATGGTCTGACGTAGTTTTAATAAAATACTATTATCTCTGAATGAAATATGACATGTCACGTTAAAAGACGCACAACAACAAAGATCATTTTCTTTGTAAAACATCAACAGAAAACCTTGCTTTTGCACAAAGTTCACCGCATCACACGATTATTATTTCTTTCCGAGTTTTGCGCTTTTCACGTCACCGTTATTTTCCCATTAAATTCAAAGCTTGCTTTCTCCAAGCGCCTATTGTTCACCTACTATGGCGCCTTTGGACAATGCAGGAACAAAACGGGCGGCGGAAACCAGACATCGGTTCTGGATTCATATCTAAATGACAATGGAGTAGTTCTCATTAAGCTTTCTGATTTCATCATTTCTTTGAAAATATATAAATAGGAATATTAAACATTTAATCTGTACATATCTCTCCCGTTGCTGTTACACATTGCGGAAGATTGCATTTTCTCATCAGAACAAAAGAAAGGCAAAACACAATAATTTTCCCTGAATTTCTATGTTCTTCTGTGAAAAAGCGAAGACTTCATTTGGCAGTTTGTGGTTTACAAAGATATTCCATAATTACTGTCGTTTATAAGTTGTGCTTCTTTGACATTGCCCATGTTGGGAACTGCACAAATTGTCCTTTCAAGTCAGATAGTGACTGCAGAAAGAATGTTTTTGTTGCCTTTGAGTACGTCCCAAAACGTTCCCACGATGGAGAACAAAGTTATATTTTGTTTGTCTTGAATTCTACACTTATGTTTTCTGGTGTTAAAAGATTCCATTTACTTCTTTAACTATTTATGACAGTTGGGCGAACCTTTAGGATCTGCAAAAGGTAGTATGATACAAACACATGCTAAGCTGTAAAAATAAACGCAGAGTAAACTTTTTTGTTAAAATGCAAATTTCTGAATTCAATTGTCCTTAAAACGCCTCTCTGACTGGACGTGCAAGTGTGAGAAGAAAGAAAAATCAAACAAGCAGGAAATCTCCAACATACATACGAATGCGCAAGCAAATACAAGACAAGGACAAGGGCACACACACACATGCATGTGAATGTTCTTTCGCCACCTGTGCCTTTTAAACAAGGAACAGAGTACTTTAAGGATCTCATAAAAGTGTAGCCTTAGGTAATCAAATAAAATATTTGAAAAGGAGGGAAGTGACTCTTCTTTCTAGACAATTCACTTTGTCCAATTTTCCTTCATGTCATGACAAAGAAAAACTTGCACTTATGCGAACAACTTTTTGGCAGTCTTGTTTACACAATGAACATGTCAAAATACTATGCGAAATGTTAAAACTGAATGTATGCATATTTACACTCCCGCATTGCTCGCTTGTTTTTTGTGAATGGAACGAACACTATCAGCAATAAAGTAAATGCTGCAATTGGGCGTGTCGAATTTCTTTCCTGCTGTTGTTTAAGAGCGAAAAATACTGTAACATTTGAAATTTATTATATTATGGTATACTATGAGAAAGACATGTCCTATGATCTGTAATCATTCCCTTTAAAATCATGTGTAAAAAGCAAATAATTCCAAGGACTATGCATATTACCTATTAGGTAATATTGCCACTGAAAATCTAATTTTGTTGTCAGTGCTGTAGCTTAGAAAGGGGACAATTAAAAAATGGTTGGTCACTGGCTGATGAGACTTTACTGGATGTGACTGACTTATTGTACCGTTAACAATTGAAAAGTATAACTGACACATAGTCTTGACTCTTGAGTGAATAAAAAAATTTGAAAGCGTTTTTAGCGAATTTGGTCTGTATCTGCATATTATACATATTACTCAAACACAAAAACTCTTTTCCATGCGTTTTAAATTTGATGAGGAAATAGTATCGTGGTAGGTGAGACTGCAGGCGGTTAATGTTCTGTAAGAGTTACGAAGCTTATGTTGTTGATTCAGGCTTTGCAGGTGAATAAGTTTAATTGCAATTTGAGTAGAACATAAAATACTTTGTCAAGTCTTGCACGTTACCACAATAAAGTGGTTTATGGTTTATATCTATTACACGACACCATTATTTATTTCAAGTAGGTGTATTTTAGCTACGGTTTGTGAGGTTTCAGAATCTGTAAGACAAGTTTGTTAGTATTCCCGCAATGACGCGGTTATTTGGAGACATAATTGGTTCTTTTGCTCCTAAACTTTTGAGATTTAATGAATGACCTTTTAAAATTCAAAACATTTTTGGAATGAATAATTAAACTGTCATCACAAAATTGGAATAACTTGCCACAACTGTTGAAAATATTCTTACGGTTTCTTTCTGGGCAAACATTTGTACAGAGTGATTATCTTGACTTAAATTAAGTTTAAAAGTTAAAAGACAGAAATTGTCATGAGATCTTGTGATAGAATTCCCTACCTAGAACTTTTAATCCACCTAAATTAAGGAGAGTGGGGATATTTCATTGCTAATATAGTGACTTCTAAGTGAAAAATTAATTTGCTCTGCTCAGAATTTGGTCGTAGCCGTAGCTTAGGCTTGATACAAAAGGTTTCTCATAGTTTCAGTCCCATGTTACGAAGACCATTTAAACAGGGCATACAAAAGCGGTGCATATTTCATTGGACGTAATGAATTCACACAATCTCTATATCGTTTCTTTAAGCATTACATTATTCCTTTCATCTCACGTGCACTTGAAACCTCAAAGTGAATAGGTGAAATGTGACGCCGTAGTTCACAGAGTGCTCAAGTGCCAGTTTTTGCTTTCTCCTGTACACTCCTTTCACTGATCATTCTACTTTTGCTTTCAACTTGATTCAGACGCTTGCCTCATGCTTCGCACACTTTTACATAAAGATCATAAGATACAATTCCCTATGGTGTTCTTTATTTCCCACTTATCTGAAAATATTTAGCCTAAAAAGAAGAGAAAGGATTGCTTCAACTGAAATAGCAAAAGAAAGAGAAAACTGGCTCCCTCTGAAATTTGAACTTGCTCTATTCAAAATAACTAAAAGCTTTTCAACTTCTTGAATTTTTTAACATCATTATTACCTTCGCCAGTTTTGGCCGTGCTTGCTTATTTTTCTAGTTCTTTTTTCAGTTTCCTCCTCTTATCCAATCAACTTTCTCTGCCCTTTGTGCATGCAGCCAAGCACGCTTTACCCGGCAACCAACTGACATGTTTGCAGTTTTAACCTCCTGATGAATTCTATTAGCCCATGAAAGAAGAATTGAGTGTTCGGGGAAGACAACGGGAGCTGACGTGAGAGGGTAAAAGTAATGAGATGGTAAATACAGGATGAATAAGAGGTAGATCGAATGAGTGCGTGAATTGTGTCAAGCGCAATGGAGAAAAAGGAGTAGACGGCTTTCTATTTCGTGGGTAAATGCAAACAAACTACATCTTTTGAGTGTTTTATCATTGAACTAATAGAAACACGTAGCTTTGTGAATTCTTGTGCAGAAGTTTGTTCGTCAGGCATTTTTCTATGCTATCTCTGTAAAACACATTTTCTCAGTCAGGTTCGTGCAGACTTTCCGCAAGTTGCGACAATATACCTGAGCTCACACCAAAGTGATGATATGATAATGATGTTATGATGTAAAAACAGTTGATGCAAATAAGAGTCCGTGCAAAGTTTTTATAACTCATACAGTATGGTTCTTGAGGTGTTTGCATTAGGTTATGCGTGTGCATTAAATAAGATGATTGCGTAATATATTTCTTTCTGGGAAATTAATTATAAATTTCTATTCGAAGGATGTTGTCTTAGTCTTTAGATTGGTTCGTTTACGCTCTCATTCAATTAAACATCCCAAAAGGTCTCATAAAGCTTTTCCTCAAATCGCCAAAGTCATTGTAATGTATGTGTAAATTATCGTCAGCTTTTACATTAATCATATGAATGTCTGTCTACCTAATCATATGAGAGCTATTGAGCTCTCATAAAATACAACTAGTGAATTTAATTTTAACTTAACTGTAAGAAAGACGTTTAAAAAATATTGCAGTTACGATACATTATGTAATTTGTAGATATGAACTTGTCATTTAATGCCCTGAAGTGGTGCAACAGATTATCCCAACATTTTTATTTTGGACTTGGTTCAATGATTTAATGTATATAAGCAATTAGATGGATGCATGTGAAACCTGGCAAGCTTTTCAGTGACTAAGGTGAATTAATTCAGCCTTGAACTTCTATTTATAAAATGAAGAATGAAGTGATCAGATGCAAAAAGCGGCTTCAGTAGGAGCAGCAAAATAAAGGAATTTAATAATGTGGAAATGAAAGGGCTATGTATATTGAGAAAGTGTGGCAGATGCGTACACACTAATAAAGAAAGTTTCATTTCGTGTATCAAGAGAAGAATAAGAATTCAGGTATGCAAATTCTACAAAAATTCTCCCGAGACACTGTCCGCTGTGCTCATGGTATGTTCACCAAGCTGACGGAGTAAAAGTTGATATCAACCCTTACCTGGTTAAAATGTATATGTAAATAATTTTATTTTCTTGTTCGATTGGTTGACGTCCGTATGAAACTACAAAACAACTATCGCGTGCATACACCTAAACTTGAAGGAAATCTCGGTGATGCCACAAGGTTCTAGTAAAGTTTGTGTAGTTTTGTTGTAAACCATCAGCAGCACCATCCATCTACCTTTGATACGATGACTACATTCATGAAAAGCTACACTAGCTTAGAGCCCTGTCTTATCAACCGTAACATGCCTGCTTCTGTCAGTTTATTTTATGTAGTTCCAGTATAAATAGCATCACAGCGCATTTTCATCGCCATATAGTAATAACTCCGAGGGAAACCGCAACTTTTTCACATGTATGTTTTGCTATAAATGGAATGAAAAATTTCGTATGAGGGAAAGCAAACTTTTTCAAGGAGGAGAAATTAGAACTCAATGCAGTGCCTCTGCCCGTTTCGTGTTGTTTGCTGATTGTTTCTTTGAAGCGAACACCTTATTTCCGTTAGGGATGCATTTATCCTCTCTAATATGAATCTGCCATTCGCATTACTTGCAGACTCTTGGACAATTCAAACCCTCTTATCACCCCGTTCAAGCTTCACTGCCGAAAAAGACTGGGTAAACTTTGTTATTGAAATTTGAACACACCTTTTTGAGTCTTACGTATGTCATTATTCAGCAACAAACCCATTACCATGTAATATTACAAAGATCTATTTGTTTAATATCTCATTTTACTTCATCTACAGTCATTATCAGTTATCCGCCTACAGTAGATGAAAATGTAGTTGACTTCAGTAGTGTGAAGTGTGTAACTTTAAAGCATTCCGTATTTCTACCTCGCTAAAACTTCACAGTAGCTTCGTAGAAAACATTATTGTGTAATTCAACAAGAAATGAATGCTTACTCCACCGAAACGTAACATTCCCCAAACGTAAAATAAAATGATAAATAAAAGAATAGTAGCGTAGTATCATGATCATCGTTAACTTTTTCAGATGTAGGGAGTGCTGTGTTGTGCTGCCGGTAATGGCCAAGAAAATTATCGTTTACGTTTTGATTTACTGTACTAAATACAAAACAATTCATGTTAACCAATATTAAACTAACCAAACTTCATTGATTTAATTTCACATTCATAACAAACTTTCTATTTTTCCTTTATTATAATAATTATAATAATTAATGATTTATTTTCACCATTTCACTTTAAAATTTTGTAACAAATAAAATAAAGTTTAAAACTATAAAATATAGAATATTTCCTCCATGGCACTGGAGGACGGGAGTGTTCCCATGATTGAAATAGGGAATAATCCAAAAGGCTCGCTGATAATCTATTTAAAATTGCGATGATAGCCGATGATTTTGGATTATCATCGTTGCGTCAACTCTCCATAATGAATTTGTTGATTGTGCTGAACAGATCAAATTACCCTCTGAGGTATTTAAATAACAAGATAGACAATTGCGTAAAAGCAGGTAAAAGCATAGAATAAAGAAAAATTCGAAACTTCAGAGTTGATAAATCGAATTCCTCAAGCCTTCGTGTAGCGTACATGCTTCAGAATACATTAAAAAGCAATTCTCAACCACTTAGGTTCGTCAGAAGAGGTTAGACCTTTAAGATCTTTCGTTAGTAGTAGAGCTCTCCTTCACTCTTTCTTCAAACTGTTTAGTTTCACAGACGTGTTCGTTCTTTGATAGCAGTGAAACTCAGTTCGACTGACTATTTTTATGGCCTTGGTTCGATATTCAATTTAGTCTCTGCTTTTCTTCTGAAACTGGAAATGCTATATTGTCACAATGTTTTGTGAAAAGTTCAGCCTGACCTGACTGCGTAAGATAAAGAGAGAAACTCAATATTATAAACTTTAGAGGATAGGAAAGTGTGCACCACAAATATGTTCAATAAGTGTGAGCATAAATAACCATTTATTTAATTCGCTTGGTTAGTTAAAGGATTTTTTAAACTAAAAATGTTGGGCAAACACGATTGGAACTGGTACCTGACTAAAATACAATTCGCAATCTTCTAGTTGTTCCATCGGCTTTTGGAGACTAATAAAATTGTATGCGTTTCGCATTGACTTTAATACCACAAACAATAATATACATATGTAGGTACTTGTGTTTTTATTTAGATGCGAAGCCAAATTCAAACTTTATTTTGATAGTGTTCAGTGGTGGGCATATCTTCGCACAAATAAAAACGGCTTTGCAAATAATCAACATAGTTTAATGTTCATTCTGGTATAAGCCTAGACGTCTCATCCGATCCGAGTAAGAGAAATTTCAAGTAGTGTAAGAAAATTAAACAGGAGCTTAGACTCATCCTTAGCAATTGAGTCTTAAAGGAAAATAAAAAGCATTTCTAAACTGAAGTTTTTCTTAACCAGCAAAATGTAAAACTACTTCAATTTAGCAAGTGCGAAACCTTCATTTCAACTAGTCTCTTCTGAAGGGGTACTCCTTATTTCATCCAGCAGAATTTGCCACCAACACGAAGCTACCATAGCTCCACCAAAATCAGTGGTATTCGACCTCTCAAGTTTTATTGATAAATTCCTCAATCGTGTAAAGATTTCAAAATGGTAAGAGATTATATAGAGGCTAGAAAAATCACAAGATTCTCTTGGAGGCTTTTTCAAAGTTGGAGCTCCTCACCACTGCTGGGAAAATACGTTTTCATGCATGACATGTCAATCCAAGTAGAAAATCTCCAAAACCAGAAACGATTATCTACCATCGCCATTGGCAGAGCACATTTGTAGTTACATGGTTTGTTGGGATCGTATTTTCGTATAAACCAATATCGAATGTGACATCCTAACTTTCACGTACCTACCAGTGCTGACATCATGTAAATCCTATGGTTTCATTTTGTAGAGTGGAACTCTGTTTATTTGGTGGAAACGATACATCCTCCGGCAGCACAATCAAAACTGACCATGTTTGACATTCAAAACATGTGAAGAATTTCATAAGCACCGGTGACGCTGAGCGAAAGTCAATAACATCCCAAAATCCCAACAGAGTTATAGTTTTGTCTTCTGGATATGCTACTTTAATCTCGGAAGAATGATTTCAAGAGAGTGGTACTAGCTCGCTTATCTAGGAGAGCAGAATCCTCCAGCCAGTTATTTATGAAAGAGTAAAGCATGCAACAGTGGAGAACATCCTCCAAAATTGCACTTTAATAATGTAATGTGTACACCTAATACAATGATTGAGAAAATCATATAGTGCAAGTTTGTTTTCTTGATTCCCCATGAGTCGAGTTGCTGGAAAAGTATGCCCGCCTAAGACAGTTCTACTAAACCAAGAAGCCCAGCCAACAGCAAAATTTACATTATCTGCAGGCCTCCCAACACGTGCATTTCTCACAAATTACACTTGTAAGCCATGCGTGGATAGATTTGCTGACGTATTTGCTAGAAACACATTACGTAGAAGAAGGCACTTGGAAATTGTGATTTGGAATTCTCTCCTACGTGTTGTTAAGTGTTGTAAAAATTGTATAAACACAGAACTTTAGAACTTAATCGATTATAGGCACACTAACTGGTCATGAAATACTAATATTACCTGCTTAATATAGCAGGCCTAAAGTAAAACTATGTGGCCAACAAATGCAAGCGTTGTGTATACGTATTTTTGACCCACTTGGTACCACATTGTGTCCAGTCCGCCTCTATTTCATCAGTGTCCATTTGTACCCAAGTCACGACTATCACACTGCATTCATCTTGTGACCACCAGAGGCAGACACATAGGAGAAATAGGGGTATTAACTTTAATAATACTGCTATCCTAGCACTATTTATTTTTTTAAAAAAGAGAAAGGGTCAGTTGGAAAGAGAAGGTTATGGGAAAGGAAAAATGGAGAACTGTGCGAGTTAGTAAATCCTTATTCTGCTCGTACCCTTTTCTTTTGAAATCGGAGATTTTGCCGAAGGGCTAGTTCTGTTTTATTTATTACAATGTCAAAACAGAACTCATAAGCCTCCCTGACAAGCTAATCGACGTCGAATTTTTAGAGGCAAAGAAAAGTACCGGTAGGAAATGCCAGTACCTTTTTTCCCTCCCAGGTTGCTTATTATATCATTACTTGATTTACACAGCGAAAACAGGATGTACTTCTGCCGTTTGGAATATATTTAGAAAATGTTGGAAGAATAAACAAAAAATGAGGAGAAAGAGAGGGAGAGGGAAAAAGCGTGTTATTAAAGACGCTGGCAGCCTTCGAGTCTCTCAAGAAAACAGTTTTCGCAGGTTTGAGCATTATTCTTTAAAGAGATGCGACTGCAGGTTAGACAGAGTTTTACTTGCAGTTCTCAGTTTCTTGTAACTTTTGAGATAATAAGATAACAGCTTTTCTTATTTAAAACTTTCTCCACTTTTTACTTGTGCACTTTAAGTTTGTTATTGTGTTTAGCTAAACAATGCTTTCTGAGGTCACGGTACTTTGCTGGCTCAGGACACATATGGTCTGCATAGATAGTATATGTACCAAATTAGTAAAAGAGTTCATACTTGAGTTTGCCCGCTTTTGGATGGACCTCTTGAGATGATGGAGGAAGTGCTTTGTAAGTTTTGTAACAGGTAAAAGGTATTTTTCACTTCGACGGTGCAGGTATACTAGAAAAACATTTTTTCCTCACGAGTATCGCTTGAAATTGTATATTCGCAGTGGTTTCTTTTATCTACTTTCTCCAAATTCTGTTCTTCGTACTCTTCACAATTTGCAATTACAAAAGTGTTTTGTTGCTTTCGTTCACAATGAAAGACTTAAAAATAGTAATAGGAGTTTCAATAAAGTCAAATACATTACCTATGAATTTTATTCTAAATCAACCATTTTATTTTCTACTTTTAAAGCTAAAAATAGTATAAATTATTAAATTCAAAGAAATCCCAAAAGTAAATTCCACATGCTGAGATATGACATTGTTATAATGTTATGCAATGATGTTGATTGTGATGAGCATAAAAAAACTAACTAAATCAATTTCATAATCAGTGTAGTTAGCCGCAAACTCAAAACACATTTCTTGATACAAATTGAATTTTTCAAACTACCTAGGTGGCTGGTCCATAGGATTCAAAAAACGTTTAATAAGGGTTTTCAAGTTTTTCAGCCCATGACTAATCAATTTGAGCACGACCAAAGCATTATTGCATAAAATTGTTGTTATTTGAATTTAAAAGTAAGCTTCATTTGTTCTGTGGGTAATTTTAGGACTCACACAGATAAAATACAAAATTCACACTCCCTTGAACTAAGCTTTATTTTGTCTGCTGCTGCCAGACTCAAGATGAACAGATTAGAAATGTTATCTAGATGAGTCTGTAACCGTATTATTTCCTCATCATAATATATTAGCTCTCCGTCCTTGGTATTAAAATAACTCAATACTTGAGTAAAACCCAATTTCCCTTTCCTCGATTATTCGTAAACTAATCTAGATGCCAGAGTGGACAAGTTGACAACTTCCATCACAATGTGGAGAATCACGTAGCATATTTAGTTGAGCAGGCTGTCAATTGCAATCGTATTGTATTATAGATCTACAGACTAAATTACTAACCAAATTAGGAGCTCATTCATTCTTCAAGTAGGTGTTGATAGCGCCCAAGTATAAATCAGAAGTTTTAATTTGAGGTATTTTATTGCGATTTTACTACCTATGTTAGAGAATAGTATTTTAGAGATTACGAGCGTTATACTACCAAAAGTAGGCTTTAATTTGATGGTGATGGTGCAGTATAATATAAAACAATAAGACAGGAGGTTTTCCATTACAGCATATCACTTTCCACTTTGTTACATTGAAGCCTCTTCCGTTACCAGGATTTTTTCCAGAATGACAAGATCGCTGTATTAACTGAAGCTTGGAATTTGGTAAACATTTCGGATTTCTACTACCGAAAGCTTTAAAATAATAGTTTTCACATGAATGTTCATACATTTACAACTATTGAAGAATGAAAGTTTTGGTAATACGCACATAATTAATTTGCTTCTACGGTTTTAGATTTTGGATTTTCCATGTGTGCACAGATTTTCTATAATTGATTTCGTGTATTAATAGGGTTTCACTGCTCTTTTAATATTGGCGTGACTTGGTGAATGGAATGAAAACGGAAAATGTGACGCGGTGGTAGGGAATCGGAAATAGGATAGGCTAACGGAGCGCACGTATGGCAACCTGAAACAAATATGTAAAAAATAAAGTGTGTGTATCGAGAGTCGGGAGCATACAGTGGTTGTACTCGTTTGTATCGACCCGAGGATGGTGATCTTTGGTGCTTCCTCGATTTATATTTTGTACGCTGTTGCTCTTGATCGTGGCTTTTTTGTTTGACATAGGATAGACCATTTTCAGTTTCACTTTGCTTCTTCCGTATGAGCAAGCACCGCAAATTTCATTTAATGCAACCTTGGCATCTCTCTGAGGCTGTTATGCTTTCCAGTAAATATACATAACCAAATGTATCTGACCACATAGTCCTCTTCTACTGCTAACAAAATTACCTAATAATGATTCTATGAAAAGTAGACCAGTCATAAAACATTTACCGAGGTAATATTGAGTACTTATTCGTCCTGATCCAGCGTCAAGTCGATCCAGATCCAGATGGAAATAAACAGCGAAGCAACGGAAAAGATCAGTGTTATAGTGCGAGTGAAATGAAGAGTCTCTCTGCTTGCATTCGTAACAAAATATATTTGCTTCGCGAGAATAGATTGCCCAAAGGCCAAAATTCACGTAATTTTTCAAGTCTATCTTGTTAGGCAACATCTCCGATGTGTGTCGACGTATGGGAACGCTTAGCACTTTTCCACCTAGTTTCAGGCATCATTTACTAATACTGGTATTTCACTTTCTCCATGTCAAAGTTTGTGTGTTTATTGCACCGTTGTATTTTGTACCCGTACGCCCGTAAACTATAAACGTGTCAGTTAGATGAAAGTATAAAATGAAGGAAGAAACTATTTGTATTCCAAACAGGTTGCCTGCGATAAATTACATTTTCCCTCTTTCGGATATCAGACTTCAAAACTGAAACACCCCGGTTTATATTCCCCTTTCGTTACGTTACACTCACATACGACGATAGTATTGCATTGCGCATCCATCTTCTACATACACACAGGAATGAGATTTCCGCTGAAAAAGTTATGCTCAGCTCTTATGATAAAAGTGGTAAATATAAATAGATAAATAATGCACAATATTGTAGACCATGTACACTGTTGGTTTAGGAAGTGGTTTCACTACTTTCTCCTTTATTACACAATATAAGTTCATGATATTACTAACACTGCCCACTATAAATATTTTCTGAATGGGGAGAATTTATGCATTTTTAATGAATTGCTGTGCCTTCTTGAAGTGTGACGGATCCGTCTAGTCGTACCAGTAAAATTAATGATAAATGAAGGAAGTTGAGAATGCTTCAAAACCATTCGTTTTGTTCACGTTTATCATTTTTGTTACACCAAGCGTCTGTGTATTGCTTTCCCAATAAGCATATTAATACAAGTGCAACAATTCAAATGCGCATTATCGAAATGCTTCCGATTATTACTTCAAATTAATGTTGTCTACATAAAATGAATATTAATCTCAAAGTTAAGTCTACCGTGTGACGAGATATGCCATTCTCTTTACGCAGGTATTATATTGTAATTCTCCATCTCACGTAACCCCAAGATCAGCTCAAACCACAAAGAACAAGTCTAGGATATTGCATAAAGGAACGCCTACACATGTAATGGATTACCTACACAGAATTACCAGCCGAGCCGAGCACGAGCTTCTCGATTCATTTTATAGGCAACTCTGTGTTTCTGTTCCAGAGCCGCAAACTACTAATTCTTTAGTTTCAAACAGTAAAATTTGAATTACGTTATCCGTATTCTCTTACTGTTCCGAATCATGCAACCCATGCTTCAGGTTTTTCATATAACTCACACTTTATGAAATTTAGAAACAGCAGGAGTCACAAGAATGCCAACGAGGAATTATAAATTATTATATCGATTATGCCATGTTCAAGTCTACATAATGACGTCCTTTTGAGAAAGAAAGATGAGATAAAAAGTCATCTTATCGTTATTAATATCATACTCCCGTCTATTCATACTTTCTAAGAACGCCGCTGCCATTTTAACCCGGACAGTCAACTAGTTGGAAACAAGTGACACGTATAGTTTGGAACTACCCCGGATTCTATATCGTATTTTTGTTGTAATAGGAATCATCATCTCATTTCGCATTATCGCATCAATGGAAGGCTTACTTCGGCACATCACATTTTCTTATCCGTGAAATTGTTTCTCAGGCACGCAGAAAATAGTCGAAGAAAATCCGGGAGGATAATGACTTTTTCCTTCCCGGCGCTTTTTAGAGTAGAATAACACCTGAGAACACTTTTATCATTCTCCTCCATCAACCACTCGTACGAAATTTTAAACAAGATTATCTATTCATTTCCTATTATAAGCCACGGTGTCTGGATTACTTCGTCAACTCCAATCTATTTTCTAGTAAAAAGAGCTTAGCCGTTAAAATGCACTCTCATTTAAAACACAACGCTATATATAGCTGATTATTATCACCGGATTTCACTTAGGGTTGTTAGAGATGACAAATAAGGGTACGATGCACTATACTACTTTAGTCTATTTAGCAATATATCTCTAGCAAATCCTATCAAACGGTGACGAATTGTCAAGTTATTTTGTTGATAGGGTTCTTTAATAGTGACAAAGCCATGTATTGTATACATCGATATTGGATACATATCTTTTTCTAAAATTAACTTTCAGTAGAGTAATTTGAAACCCAAAGAAATAAGAATCCCCCAAAGGCTGACAAAAATGTGACAAAGAATTATAAATCTTCTTAATCAATAAAGTGCGATATCCTTAATTAACTAAATGTGGTCATCTCTTCAAAGCCAGACGGGAGCATAAAAGCTACTCATAAATAAAAACTTTTTGTTTCGATTGCTTTCACTTTCACCCCATCCCTTATAAGCTGGCTGCCATCCCGGCTATCGATACAACCCATGTGCAATATGAATTTTCAATGCGATTCAAATGAACCAGGAAATTAAATCCATGTTCACGGTTCACAATCATGCAGGAGAGAGACTATATTAGTTTGAACCTGATTTGAAAGAGCAATGAAAATCTCGCGAAGATATCCGGAAAGAAAGACAAAGTGAGCAAAAGACAGATTTATGTTGTTGTGGCCTGGGAAAGTAAAGTAACTGATCGGATTACTCGTTTCCCCCATTCTCATTGGACCTCTGATTGGTTATTTTCCAGGATTGGATCCGGAGCAGTCTTAGCCAATTTACAAGAAGTGAAACAACAAATAAACACTGATTTGGTTAGTTGCTCAAGTACAATAAATTGGTCAGCCAGTAAAGCACTGGACATAAAGAATAAAGGAGAATTAAGAGGACACATCACAAATGGGTGCTTAAATCTACTGTTGCCCTTCAATGTAGCTGAAAATGAAGGTAACATTTTTTTAAACAGATTCATACAAATTACTAGAAAGTAAACCGAGGGGAAGTTCAAGCGGAAACTTGAAGAAGTGGTCGCACTTACAATTAGTGGTGTATGAAGATCAGCTAAAAAATAAACACGAACAATGAAGTGAGAATGAATAGTTTAATTCGATGCTAAACATTTTGCCCGTGTTTTAAATCCAAGGATAAAATTTGTTGAAGAAACAAAATGTACATGTAACATATTTGTAGATTTTACCTTTTAATTTTTGCTTTTCAGGCTTATGTCAGTGCACATTTCCATGA
Source organism: Cyphoderus albinus (assembly GCA_021029165.1). NCBI lineage: Eukaryota > Metazoa > Arthropoda > Collembola > Entomobryomorpha > Paronellidae > Cyphoderus > Cyphoderus albinus. The sequence continues at coordinate 37,622 of VYYJ01000402.1, read as the reverse complement.
ATAAATTATGTTAGTTTTTATCTTGTCCTGATGAAGACTGACAGAAGTACCCGAAAGCTGGACTAGAATTTGAATAAAGAAAAACGATTTAAACGTCGGTAAAACTTCAAAATTTTATTTTACGAATGAGCCTTCATGCCTTCAAGGGTTTTAAAACAAATAAATGCAATTCCCCTTTGGGATGTAATAAATATTAGCGGCATAGTCTAATTTACAGATACAATCCGTTGACTTCACAGGACGGGTAACAAGACAAATGACTCCTTTTCAAAACTTATACTCATCGCCATTGCTAACATACCCGGAGAATGAAGTGAGTTTTGATTTTGGAAATGAAAGTTGATGTGGGTGATGGCATGGGAGGAAATGTGCCAGGCACGATGGCGTTTTTACACTAGTGGGTTGGGACGTTTCACTTTCACTAAGTGAATTTCACTTGAGGTTAACCTGTTCATTTCGCCGCATTGCACATTCGATACAAGAATTTATTTCGGAACAGGCTGTTCCGCTTCTCACTCCCTGGCCCGACATTCTATAATGAGGAACCTTCTCCTGACGAAGAGATTACGTTTATTTGCGCTAATCTTTTCAAGTAAAACTTTTTGTTCATGTAGTTTAGTATTTGAAACCATTTTTGTGTGTAAAAAGTATTTTGTATTTCAATTCAGATTAAATACTAAGAAATCTGAATCTATGGAAAATTTTGACCGCATTGACTCATTGTAATGTAACCATTAAGCAATGCACCTTAATCACCTTAAGTTTAATTGTATGTTACGATCAAAGATGACATGTAAATAACGTCGAGTAAAATAGTGGGAGCCATTGACCATTACTGGCCACAATCATCTACCTACAAAAGAATGAAGGGTTTCAACAGCTGGAAATGAGGGGCAAGGTAGAAAATGTTATGAGAGAAAAGAAAGGAAGAGAAAGTCAGGATAAGTTTACTTACCACATTCAACGGTTCGACCATCAACGCCCTTCCACTCCCCGTCGACACATGTGAGAGTAGGGTCACCGTTTTTGACCCGGAAATTGGAGTAGCAATCAACATGTGCTTTAGAGCCATTGAAATACAAACCTCCTCTGGGTGAAGAGTCTGGTTTCACCGAGGCAAACTCAACAGGATCCGGATACTTACAGGACCACGGTGAAATGAAGGGCTCAGCTGCAAATGTTCCACCTGTCACAAGGAAACAAGTAAGGAGCCACAAAAAAGTTCTCCAAACAGTCAGCAGGACATTCCTTTCTCGACTGCAGATGATAGTAATAATAATGATGTTGGCTTTCCTGTTGCGGAAAATTACTAGGTTTGTCGGTGCAGGAAGCAAATGTCGTGGGAGCAGATGATGTTGAAGTTATCGTACTATCATCTCCAAAGCAAGAAGGACAAGCGCCGACTCCCGTCCTTAAATTTCCACAGCGGATGAGGGTGTAGTTATTACGGCGATGTGCTCCAGTAACTACATTTTCAGAGTTTAAAGCTGTATCAGCTTTTCGAAGTGGTGCGGGGCAATTCATTTTTCATTCAGTTGCTTTTCAGCTGCTGTCTTCTGTACTCTGGTAACTTCTGAAGGAAAACAACAATGAAAACGTGAAAGAGTGGAGGCTAGTGCTTATAGCTAAAAACTGTCTTGCAAGACTCCTGATGATGATCGATGTCTGATATCGTTCGCAGTCCCACTCTGCTCACAGAAAGGCAATAACAGTAATGGATAACGAAAGGAATGTAAAGCAATATTACCATTATATGGAGCCAAACAGAAGAAAAAGTATTTTAAGAGAGCACGCTGCTCTTTTCACTTTTATTACTTCGATCTTTTTCTAACATATAGATTTCGCAATGTTTAGAGGTCGTGTAAGCTTAGTGTTATTATTTTTTGTGAAACTACAAATTTCAATGCAAATAGTAATTGAATTGAACACTCAGAGTGGAATTAATCGTCGTGCTGTCTTTTCCGCTTGCTCTACTTTACAGCGTCAGCTTTTGTCCTTTCAAGTAATAACAATCACAACTTTCTAACCAATATGTTACGTTTACGTTTAAAGGTTGATTGAAGCTGCATACACAATGCACATTAAATTAGACAAGAAAGTGAACAGTCATTTAGATGAATGACGAGTCGTTTAAATGGTCGATTTACGTTCTGTGACTATTTGTGCGAGGCAATGGTCTAGTTTGGAACGTAAATTCAGCCGTACGATTTTGTCACGAGGCGTGTGAGTAGTGGTTTACAACATTGCCAAACATCTAATCGTAAGTTTCTTCTTAACGCACGAGTACGGATGTCGTAAGCAAGTAATCGTTTATAGCGGGGACTTTACTGGTTTTTGGAAAGGCTTGCTGAACAGAAGGCGGATTGGGATCTCCCTATGATGCAGTTGTACATTCCGTTTTTGTTTTTGCAGCAGGAGAAAGTTCGATTCTGTAATAATTCGAATAAAGTAGTCGTTTTACGTGAGAGCTGCAGCAGGGATCATTCGTGATTCCACAAAATGCAACTCGAAGCAGGCTTTATTACGTCCTTTCTCTATAACCATCGTTCGTGGCACATGGTATTAGGTCTTTGTGTGAGTTTCTTTCAAGTCCTTAGGTTGCTTCCAAAATAGCACTTTCACCAGCACTCTTTTCTACTTTATTTAGAACAAGCATTAGTGTGTCTTGCTAGGCTTTTTTATTTAGACCTCAATTTCTCGGAGAAAGCGAAGGGATTGAAGCTTGTCCTTTGTAGCTTTGTCAGTTAGTAAATGCTCACAGCATGGCTTAATGTCACTATCACATATGAGTAGCATAATACATTTGTACACAAGAAAAACAACCAGGTTTCGTGAGGGGTGATTTTCTAATGAGACATTCGAGACATCATCCAATTCAGGAAAGGAAACGTCCTCATGATAACTTCTTTGTGGAAACGGTCTTTCATAGCTTGATGGGAGGTCGGAAGTCAGCGTGTATGTATATACAACAGGGAAATGAAAGACAGAAACAACTAGTAGACAAAGTGACGAATACTTTCCTCAAATTAGGGAAGATGGAAAAGTAACTCAAAAGAAGTTATTTGGTATGAAATCCTATCGCTGTAATGAGCCTTGGTAAAAAGTTTTTTCCCACTACCCGCAATGGCACGAGTGAAAGCACGATTTACTGGCTTGTTGTCCGATAGAAGCTGTCAGGAAAATAAATCGAGATTGTTGTGTAAGATTCAGATTTTGTCTCAGCTAATTACGGGACACTATTAGATGCCTTTCATATTCCACAGTCTGAAAGCTGAAAAGGTCAAACCAAAAATTAAACGAATAGATGGGAGAATCTGGGTTTCTCTTTCTCGCCATTCACCATTCACCGTACATTTTATTGTAAAATTAAACTGCATTTTCTAAAGTATAAACAATTTTCTACTAGTAGCATCATTTTTATATTTATTAATGAAATGTAAATGCAATTGAGTGACAATCATTTGAGACCAAATAAGTATAACCTAATAGCTTCAAAAACGGCGGTGAATTATGTAAATTTTGTTTTAAAATAACGCATGTAATTCAGCTCACTGTATTTACAGACCAAATAATTAACCTGAAGACTAATTTGAATACCCGATTTGAATAAAATCACACAATCTACAAATACTTGGAATTCGAAACATGCCAAAAGGAAAAGAGGCTGCAATAATTTACTTTCATTTGTTCTAATATTTAGCTAAACAGTTTTCCTAGGTTTGCTTGTGAGAAAAGTCTCAATTTAATTGGTTTTGAATTTGCCCATTAAATTAGAAATGTTTCATGGAAAATTCCAGATGGGGTTTTGTTAAAGCTCATGATTCAAAGCATTCTTTACATTCGAATAGTATTATTATTGGTGAAGGCTAGTGAGAATTGTGAATAAGTGCTTTGTGCAAATGTTATAGCCATTGTGTGAAAAATTAAAATAAACTTTTACGTATTCAAGTGGATTCCGTGCTTCCGTGAAAATAATAATAAGGAAAGGAAAGGCTTTATTCTCTGCTCCACTTTAGCCTTTGTAAAATACGTATAGTTGTTATTTCTTCTGCAGCTCTGCCTGTATCCTCCTAATGAGCAGTGACGCCTTCCACTATTCACTATTGTTTATAGTCTTTTTGTATTACTACGCGAGAAACGAGTGCAATTTAGTGATAAGAGGTTAAAAGAGATGAAAGGAATCTAAAAAAAATAAAAGCACTTGCAGAGATGATGGAACGAGGGTAATAATAAGGAACAGCTTATAATTACTTTTGATAAACGTTTTCCCTTTACACATAAACACCTACTACACGCAATACTATCACTTTACCTTTGAACCGTCTTGAAACAAGCGGTGAGCTGTATGAATAGCGTACAATGATGATGATGATGATGATGAACTACACACAGAAACACATTTTAAGACTACTGCGACTCAATGGGACATGTGTTACATTTATCCAACATTTTGTGCTGTGTTTCATTTCATTGTATTTCTGCTATTTTTAGGAGAAACAATTTTTGGATTGCTTGGTTTCAGGTAACCTCTGATTACAATAGTTAATGGGATAAGAAACCTTTTACAATGCTTGTGCAATTTTAATAGTTGAATAGACTGGGATAGTTGAAGTCAAGGGGAGAAGACGCCGATTTTGTATAGAATTGGTGAGCATGTTACGGAATAACGAGCTATATCTTGAACAACCTAACGCTTAGTTATCATTGAAGCGTTGTTTTTACTGGATATAAGCGTTTTTATTAACCTGATCACCAATTCTATACAAAGTCGATGTGTTTCTCCCCCTGGTTAAAGTAAAAGGTGGTAAGGTTTATTATTAATTGCAAATGATTCAATTATGTAGTAGCACACAGCAGTAGTAGTCGCAATATTATTATTTGTAAGTTTTTGTAAAAATCCATACCAATTCATCCTAGACAATCACTACTCGCTGCGTTGACTGGTTACGTTTAAGATACTATTATAATGTATGCTTTCACAATGTCTGACAAATCAGCTAATTTTCAAATTGTCTAAGTTTGCGGCTGTTTGACCACAACTTCATTATTTCCCTTTAACGGCTTCATTAATTGTGGTCGTCTAGTACAAAGTATCACAATAATTGGGAAAGTTTGTGAATGGAAGTCAAATAGTGTTCAAAGAGTTTTTGGTAAATACAGCTTATTTACGTTTGTCGCAGCAGGGTTTCTAAACTTTTCTTTGGTCTGAAGTATTTAAAATTACCCATTGGTTTACGAGGCGCCATTGTCATTCTAAACTTTTTGTATTGGGGCGGTACAACTTTCACTGGAAATCAGAAACTACCTTAAATTGTGAAAAGGTAGGAAGCTTTATTTCATCTCTCAAGTACATTCCTCATCCTCATCTATTCCTCAACAACAGACAGCCTTCTGTATAAGAAGTTACATATGTCAGTCAACCTTCTAAAATAACTTTCTCCTTATCAAGGACAACTCCAGACTTTTGTACAGGCGTAATTCAAGACCCAGTGTACCGATAAAGATGTTCTGTTTGTTTTTGATCTTGCTTTATTCACTTCAAATAAAAAGGCCTGAAGGGATAGACATATTCGGACATTTGGCCAGAGGAATAGGCCCTATAGTAAAAATTAAATAAACTCGTACTATGTTCTACTTCTCAAGTGTTTGATCTGCGATCAGGTCCTTATTCTGCTTATATCAAGTACACTTTTTGTTCAAGTCGCTCAGACCCGTTGTTCATAATATCCAAAGAGAAACGATAGTTGAAAATCAAACGGGAAACACAGTGAAATAGCTGAATAAAATCTGTCCATTGTGAAACTAATGTTTAATGTACGACACAATACTGAAAAGGTGAACAAAAGTCGATAAAAAATATACTGAAGTTTATGGCCTGCTGGTTTTTAGCTCCGAAATTTTCTAAAGGTGAACTCTATCCGCTGCAATATTCAGTACACAAGCATTAAATTAGTACTTACGTTTCTGTCGCCAGTACGCCGACAAGGTAGCAGAGCGGACAGATTTTTACTGGTTGAAATTGAAATAAAAGTGAGAAAGAGATATCCGTCAGACTTCGGGGACAGTTGCTGACAGATGCCTTTTTGCTGCCACTTGCTTATTGGTGTTGTCGAGAATTATAAAGTAAGGTGAAAAGAAGAGAAGCTTGAAATTTTGATCGCAAAGGTGAGTGCTACTTGTTGTAATAATAGTAAAAGTACTCTCCAAAGTCAGTGGAGAGAAGTTGTAAGCTAAAGCCAAAAATGCATTTCTCAATTCCACTCGAAAGAGTGAGGGTGCTGTAATAGAGCAATGTAAGATTTAGTAAGTTAATGCACTGGCTTACTGCTATCTTGTATGTGAATAAAATTGACAGCGTTAGTAAGAAATATTATTTTTTATTTAATTTAAGATCAAATGCACTTTCACTATTTTTTCCACTTTTTGTCCCAGCTCTCAGATCATTTATTCCTGTTGCTTCGAGATCTTGTTATTTTGTTACTTTAGCGGAGAGAAATTGGCATCACTTTCATTCGAGACCGTCCGGTTAAAGCAGGTAGTTCCAGGTCAACCAACCACTCAACACTGTCAACTCGAAAATATATCTTTGTTCCTTAATTCCGTTTCATGAAGTGACTTGCAGCAACGTGTTGCCTCGCCCCTGGTGGCCATAGGAAGTGTTCGCTCGTGAACAGTAAGATGTTGCTTTCCGCCTACCCCTTTTGGTATGCTTCTTCGACGGTGTCTGATGTTGTTCTGATGGAAGCACGGCATTTCTCAACCAAAATATGGGATGTGCAAGCAAGGAAAAGGGAAACAAAGCGTGTCTAGTGTCTATCTTGTGCTCAGCTTCATTCTTACACAATTTTGGGCGTTCTTTCTCTTTCTCTCTACTCTAGCTCTTTTTCGAACCTAACCTACGATACGACTTTTTTCTTTTTCAACTTTTCTCTACTAAAACAGCGTATATGAAATATAATTTTACACGAGCAAAGCAAAGATCAATACAACTGTAGGCAATTGTACTGCAATTACTTCTTTGTTCGAAACACCATTATCGTTACATTATCGTGTGTGTAATTGTAATCCATTTGCCCCTAATATCGTCACGGGACAAATCTAACATTCGGTTAACAAAGATACTACCCAAGCTTCCAGACTACTCATCAATCTTATGCAATGCACTATTATGAATTTCACTATTGCTGTGCTAATAATGACATTTGACTCCATATCTCCAGAAGATGAAAACGTGGAACCTCTGAGTGATACCATTTGTTATTTCTTGTCGAGCGACATAATTTTCTTACTTTTTGTCCATCCAGAAAATCGTTTTCATTTTAAATTATTAATAAGTTGCATCAAACAAATAAACGCAGGGTAGTTTCGCTGCTTTTTATAGTTTGTCTTTTTAACAACTATGCATGCTCGCAGACATTGGTTCAGTCAGTTCAGTGGCATCTTACGCTGCTATTACAAACGTCTGGCTCCGTTTTCTTTCTCCATTCGCCATTTATTATATAGTCCATCTTTTGCGGATAGATGTCGAGTAATGCATCTACGTTATACTTTTGCTGGCTGTGGAAGTTGTTTACTTACGGCAGCAATTGTACTTACTGCAAGAGTTAGACTGTACCCTACCATTCTCTTTATTACAATAAATGAGTATACCTTTAAAACCTTTACTTTTCAAAGAGTTTCCTGTCCAATTCTCCGCTGCTCCTCGTCCATCGTAATCTGAATGCGTTCGTTCGCCTTGTTCGTGCTATATTTACGTAGACATGAGATATTATGAATGGCTGTACATACAGTACATCATAGAGTGTAACATCTTCGCTGAAAACATTTCATATTATTAAGGCAAAAAGTAATATGAAACAATGAAAGCAATAATCGCATGTTATTCTAGGTTTACTTTTCTTCTTCTCTTCATTGAACGTGAACCTTTGGCTAAACTTTAATAATGTAGGCATGGTACATACATCAGATCAGAATCCAAGAACTGGTGTTGTTGCTCAGTCCATCGATGCGCTGCTGCTGCATATAGCACATACACTAATTGTCTAGGTTTCTTCATATAAACACGATTCACTCTTCCTACTTGATACTTGTTTTCAGTGTCGGTGGCAGAAGCTCTTTTGGTGTTACTCGAAGAAAAGTTTTTAATGAGAAGTACGGTAGTCACTAACGAGAAGTTTACTAAATACTGAAACAAAATGCAGACTAACAGACCAACGTGATACGGAAATATTCATCAATGATCGTCACTCGTTGAGTCTGTATTGTGTACGGTTATTAGAGTGTTTACTAAGTTCTTTCATTCAGTCATTCATCAGGTCATCGGTAATTTGTTAATTAATTGCATCTTGAGTTAAAAGGGAAATGAGAAGGAGATGAAAGTAAGAGGAATAATGGCGGCTAACAACAGTAGGCCCAATAATAGGCTACCAGCAACCCAGAATAATATAACATCACTCTTCTCGAAGTTGCACGGAGCCTTCTCCGAAGCGATGGCTCCCCCCAAACTTACCATTGATAAACGCTCCCTTGAAAAGACCTGGAAGTTAATGGATAAAGTGGTAAAGCACTGCCAACATCCCAAAATGAATCTGAAGAACTCGCCGCCATTTATCCTAGACATTCTTCCGGACACGTATCAACATTTGCGATTAATTTACTCCAAATACGAGGATAAACTAGTGGTCCTGAACAATAATGAATACTTCCGACTGTTTATTGAAAACTTGATGAATAAATGCAAACAAGCCATAAAACTGTTCAAAGATGGAAAGGAAAAAATGTTCGACGAAACTTCACACTTCCGGAGAAATTTGACCAAATTGAGTCTTGTTTTTAGTCACATGCTCAGTGAACTTAAAGCTCTCTTTCCAAACGGCGTGTTTGGCGGTGACCAATTTCGTATTACTAAGGCTGACGCCGCTGATTTTTGGAGGGACAGTTTTGGAAACAGGTAATAATTTTATGCACTTTCAAGCAATTATGTACATATACAATTTTAAATTAGTTCTACGTGGTTGCATTATAATATTTTACCAAAAGTGACTCCAATTACTCCTACTTCCGATTGTGATCATTTGTAAACCTTACTAATCTACATCAAACTTAAAACAGTCCCGAAATCTCGATTAATAAATAGATTATACATTGATTGTAGTTCTCATTGAAAACATTTTCAGCATAATATACGATATTAAGATTAATGTCGTTTTATTATTTGTAGCAAAAATAAACAAAAATTAGAAAATAATGTACTGCCTTATAAATAAATGCCGATGCTGTTGGTGGGCAAAAGTGTTGTAAAGAGTTTTATAATTTTATACACATAATATATTTTTTTTATTCTTGCAACATTTTATGTTCAATGGACATACAGACCTTTCTGCAGAATGAATATCTAAAACAATTTCAGAGATGTTGGAAAGGCAATGATTTTCTTCTAGCAGGAAAAGATTATTATCATTGTAGTTTAACCATTGGAGTATAAAGTAATGATTTTAATGTTAAATTCATTAGATTAAATAGATAACCTTTAATAAATACCATAGGAGAAAGCATTTTGTGCAAATCCACTGGCACGTGAATTGAAAATATATTTCTGCAAGTATGTGAATTCGGAGTAACTATTTCATCATTTGGTTTACCACCAATTTGATTACGAATATATTTAAATGGACTAAATTTATTTTGTAACATAATATTTGAATCGAAGTGCCAAGGGTATGAAATCATATTTTGAGATTATTATGTTTTAACAATCATACTAGGGTAATATTATATATTTGTATCGCCCGGCCGATGCATTGGTGCATTTATTAATACATATTAAGAACTTCCCTTCTTTAGAGGCAACAATCATCAATTAAGGTTTGTTTGTGTTTTCGCACCGTGATTAGAGCACACCCAGTGATGCGCCTGCGCCTGTTGTGTTTCTGTGTCAATGAATATGCTCTAGCGTTTATAGAAGACCATGAATTGAACTAGTGCCCAGTTTTGATGTGTTCGCACTCTCAGAAACTAGCCCAGAGTCTAATGTTTGCTAGGAAATAAAATATAGCTTTGCTAGTTTCATAATCTATGAACACTTTTGTTGGCTTAGCCAATTGAATAATACACCATTCAGATCGGAAATATGAAAGGGTTTGTTATTGGATTAGAAGTTGGATAACATGCGTAGATGTAAATGTATTTGCTTTAAACATTCTTTTTATAGTTATGGGCTTATTGAGCTTATACCTTTTATACTAAGGCTTACTTTTATCATTTTGGAATATATATACATAGGCGAGGTTGGATATTATGAATGTCGCTGGGGTTTTTATTCAACCGTAACCTTATTTAGCTCTTCTCCCCCTCAGTGTTTTGAATTAAATGTTAATTGATCGAGCTTCTACGGTGATGTGTACATGCTCTTGAATCTGTTAATGAGTAAACCACAAATTAAAAGTGTTAGTTAACTCTGCAGAATTAAGAGTTTTCTGGTTCGATCGGATCAGTTATAGTAGTAGTGCAAATAAAGCTGGTGTTTGAGTTAGACTATTTTTTTAGTTATTTGAAAGTTTAACAGATTCTATTATACGGTATATAAAGCATGTTAGTAGGCATATAATCAATTCTGGTTTAACCATGATAGAGTATATAATTGAAGGGAGACCGAGACGAGTAGTTATGATTATGAAGGTATAAAAAGCACCCAGTCGGGTTTGGTGTGTTCTGCGTAACAATAGCGGTTCTATTCATTATTATTAGCACATCGTTGCAAAGTAACAGCATAACAGGATACTTCAGACAGCATGATCATTTGTATGGATTACTCAATATACAATATAAGAGTAATTCACTTCAACTGAGATTTGACTACAGTTTGCTGTTGTTTTTTAACTGAAGAAATCCTTAGAAAGTAACACATTTTATTGATTTAATGTATCAAAGGTTGTTCCCTTTTACTCTAAACTTGTATGAATAAAGAATAACAAAAGACAAGTTTTTATACTTATTAAGTAGGTATAATACAATAATAGGTGTATTGCATATGCTTTTTTGGATAATTTCTTTATAACTTAATTGTCCGCGGCTATTTAAGAAAAAGAAAAATTACGAACGAGACTCTGCTAATCATCAGGAAAGCTCACGGTTATACTTTTTTAAATGGCAAATAATATATTGATCAATATTAAAAACGATATGTCTGATGTGTATCCGACTCTGACGAAAGACTTTTATCTCGTGAGAATTAAGTAAATTGTCATTCATTTTATTACAAGGGGTCTCTTAACCGAATTTTTATGGTAAATACACAGTCAAACTTTCGAGTGACGTACATGCATATAGTCATCTGCGTACTCAAACTCAATGATGATATTAGATGTCATTTAAAGACAACATAAGACTTTTAGCTATTTATTTATAATTAATATACACAACATGCACAAAACAGCATTTTATAGTAATTAATGTAACGATACGACAACGTCTAAATGTACTAAAATAGCATCCAAGATGAGCGTTTATCAGTACTGCGCGCATTGTATGGCAGTTGTAATTGCAGGATTTGTAAAAGTAAAAATCATAAATGAAAAAAATTGGCATCTGATGCGGATATTTTTGGTGGTCTGTATCCTTCGCGGTCCTACTTCTGCTTGTCTGCGTCAATAGGGACATTGAACACAACGGAAGATAATAATGTTTCTAACTCTAATGTGTACTATCATATCATTCCCAAGATGCTTTTGATGATAATAATGGCATTGAACCACTTTTCTGCTTATGTATATCTCTGTGGAAAAGTACATAAATTCAAACGATTTCAGTCTAGTAATAATAGTGGGGTCTAATACAAAGCAGAACCGATGGCAGACTTCTGCTTTAAAAAGTGGGACGTAGAATTTTTAAAACTGATAATCCTGAACGGTTTTTATGAATGGGCAATTTTGTGTTTTAGAACGACTGTATCGTGGAAACACTTCCGTCAGACGCTGAGCGCCATACATCCGATAAGTACCGGACTAGAAGCGATGGCGCTGAAGTCGACGATTGACCTAACTTGCAATGATTATATATCGAATTTTGAATTCGATGTTTTTACAAGGTATTTGAAATAACTAAATGAAGGCTGCACAATGAAGCAACTACATGAATGTCATGATCATGAACAGGGTTTTAAATGAAAATGTTAATTTAATCATTAATTTCCTTTAAAACATTTCTCGAATCCACAGACTTTTTCAACCGTGGTCCACTCTGCTAAGAAATTGGCAGATTTTGGCAGTGACGCATCCGGGTTACGTGGCATTCCTTACTTACGACGAAGTGAAAGCCAGACTACAAAAATATATCACTAAACCTGGAAGGTAAGTTCAGAAGAGAAATATTTTAGCTATGAGTTGTTTAGTCGCCTGATGAGTGCTCCTGATTATGCACTTTCTTCCCATTTTGACAACATCAGGCTTTAAATAGCGATTCGAAGTTTTTTCCGTCATGCTCATTACGATTTTGGATGTTTTATTGTTTGACAGTTACGTGTTTCGCCTGAGCTGTACTCGTTTGGGTCAATGGGCTATAGGTAATTTTTATTGGCAAAATTTATTGGACTGTTTAGTGGTCTAACTACTGTCTTACAATGATTGCAACAAATGAGCATGCTAAGAAATATACGAAACTAATGACCGGTGACAACTGTGGTTGCTTATTTAATTAGAAGTTACTCGCCTATGTTAATTCAACACAGTTTTCTAGACTCATTATATTCCTCACAAATTGCTTTAATGTTGTTATAATTGAATTCTGCAGGATATGTAACAAGCGATGGGAACATTTTACAAACTATTCCACAAAATAAGTCTTTGTGCCAAGCCCTTCTTGACGGTTACAGGGAAGGATTGTAAGTTGCCAAAAATATTATTCTTAAATCATTAATTTAAATTGATCCATAGTTATTATTATAGTTATTATACGTAGTGTAAGTCAGAGTAGTACAAATGTAGAAGCGTGGCATGATGTGAAGGGGGATAGTACATAGATAAATATAATATGGAGTAGCAGTTGGAACACAATCGAATGTAAAATGGACTTTTTACAGTTTAATTTCTCTGATGATGCAGATGAACTGAAAAAATAAACTTTTTTTTTGATTATCTATGTATGAGAAGCTGGTTTGTTAAAGGCGAATAGGCCAATTACGTCAGGAGTCACGCACGTTCGTAAATAACTGCCTGCTAAATTCCGATGAGCTCTTAAACTTGAAATGTCGTATTCGTTGGTTTGAAATACCGCTGCTGTTGTAGACTTTTTGATATGTGTGCATTATTGTAACATTTGATGTAAACTGTTGTGGGGACAAGGATGAAACATTCAATGCAAAAGTCTTACGTTGCTACTCCCAGACTATCATACGTTTAAATTCATACTACTATGTAATGTTGTCTCATAAACCGTGTACACAAGTTTTCCAACTTCCCATTAAAGGTTTATATCGGTTTATCCAAACTTTGAAATAAAAAAGCCTAAGCCTTACGTAGTTAGAAGTTACGCGCTATTCATTCGTTCACTTTCTTTTCGGAGGATTGAAAAAGATGATTTTGGAATGAGCAGCATAACGGAAATGAAACGATGCTATGTAGATCTGTCTGACGTAAGAAGCAAAATCATTCTATAGCCACGGAGTCAGTTAATCGTGTGGTTGCTTTTAATAGCTCATTATGGATTAAAAGATGATTGTTTGGGATGAGAAAACCGCTAAATAAAATTTCATTCATTTTAACGTTGGAAAAAGAATTTTTGTTTTATGTTTTAATCTAATTCATTTTTTTCTAAAGCTATCTTTATCCAGATGGTCGGAATGTCAATCCAGACCTATCTTCGGCGGTTCAACTCACACCGGAAGACCACGTAAAGGTAAATTATTTAGAATTGTGTTATTTTAAACAGTTCAAAAAACTGGATAGAGGAATACAAATGCCTTTCATTTTTCTAATCTTAACTCATAAACTTAATTTCTTATCACTTGTAAAGGTGACCCAGGAGCAATATGAGCTATACTGTGAAATGGGATCAACGTTCCAATTATGTAAAATATGTGCAGAGAATGATAAGGATATTCGAATTGAACCTTGTGGACATCTGCTTTGCACGCCTTGTCTTAACTCTTGGCAGGTTTGTCCTTTACGCTTCTTGTCTTATTTCGTATTAACATACATCACAGTCATTATAAACCAGAGTTGTTTTTACTTACTATCACGCAGAAAACGTTTCCTTCTGTCGGTTGACATTTTATTCATATTTCTCCCATACTCCCATAATTTTATTCATTGATATGCCTTATCATATCCGCTATTAAAATTCATTTGTTGAAATCAACAGGAAAACTGTTCTGATTGACAGAAATATTTACGACAGATTTGCGTTGATATACGACTATTATTAGCTATGGTATTTGTTCATTTCGAAATATTTCCAACTTATAACTAAATCTGACGTCAACTGACCGATTTGAATATTATTGAATTTGACTGGCTGTCGAAACCGCAAACAGGACATATGTACATGTTTTAATAGCAAGAATTGGAAATCTTATCTATTAGGGTTCAAGTAACAACCGGACGAACCATGTATACATATTCATATTTGTAGCACGTAAACCTGTGGTTTTGCGGTTAACTACTGCACACAGTCTAAAATATTAACAACATAATGGAAGCAGTGTTAGAGACAAAAAAATATACTTTTTGTGGTTTCCAGTCACTTCAAATAATTTGTACAATGCTCATATTTAAACGAAAAATTGTTTTGTTCATAAGTGAAATTAAGTCCTCGTTATGCCATCTATACTCATGTAGCTCTTTCAGCGAAAGACTTTCACTTCATTTGATGTTTCATTACCATAGGTGGAGTGAAATGTACTCATTATTTTTATTATGAAAGCAAATACAAAAAGGTATAACTGTTTCATGTTTTCCAGGAATCCGAGGGTCAAGGTTGTCCTTTTTGTCGGGCGGAAATTAAAGGAACAGAGTCTATTGTTGTCGACCCCTTTGATCCTCGCAAACAGCACAAAGCGGGAAGCACCGGCAATCTCGTGGAATTGGATGAAGATGATGAGGTAGACGAACCACAATCACATTACTACCCACTGCAAAGTTCACCTCTGGTTACCTCATCATCTTGATGTCATTCTGTTATGCTTGATACTATTTCATTATTGTAGTGATGTTTTGATTGTGATTTTTGCTAAACGTAATCTTCTGTTTCATAAGTGAATGAAGTTGCCGATTCGACGAGTCTTCTTTATATAATGTTGAAGATGTGAATTTTATTTGGTTCGCTTCAAGTTCATGCGTTTTGATATTTAATTCAGATTATTTTTAAGCGAACTAGATTCTAGCATTAATACCAAACGGATACAATTCACTTTGCAATCAAAGATAAACAAAACCCAGTGCCTATAGATATGTTAAGTAGACTTTATGAAGAAATCTCTTCCTGCCAACAAATTCAAGGCATGTTATTGAGCTATTGAATAGTTAAAAAGTCATGATTTGCCTTAAATTAAGCGACACTATCGCCAGTACGACTATTTGCGTAATAAGAATGATCATTAATTAGCTGTGAAAAGAAAACCTTAAAATTGAAAATTTCCATGTGGTCATTGAAGCAAATCACTTAAAGGTACACTTTAAACCACGTTAAACGCCTGACGACATCTAAAAAGTCATACTACGATTAGTTCTCTGCTCTCTACTTTGAAAAACAAACTGCAACAACAATTCAATATTCAAAATTTTTAATGTCTAAAATGAGTTCATGATACTCTGTATATAAGTTTGTAGCAGATGGAAGCAAAAGTACTTAACTACAATATTTTTGTTAGACCTTTCTTGACACCATTGATTTATTTAAAAAATTAGGATGCAATCAACGATATGCTGAAAAGAGATTTGTCATGCTAAGGTCTGTGCTTGGCGAATTCACTGAAGCCACATTTATCGATTGCATACCAGAAACATGAAGAGCTAATAATATATCTGCCAAATTTCCTTCGATGAATTAAACTGCATAATCCTTAAATTATGCAAGAACTGAAAGACTCATCACAAGTTATGAATCGTTAGTCGGGTTACTATTCAAGTCGATATTTCAAAGTAGAAACGGGCTAAATCGAACTGATTTTTTGATATACGATCGATATTTATTATATGTAATTTTCAAATAGTTACAGTTAAAGTTAAAACACAACCACACAGGCCTTTACTATTTAAAAAGTTTATTTTTAGAGAGAAAAAATGAACTAGATTCATATTTATTAAACAATTTACATAACTTCAATAAGGATATTTCAATTTTCGACTTTAAATATTATCTAACATATGTAGATTTGCCGAAATTTTAAAATATCCACATTTTCATTAAAAATTAGCGTATAGAAGGTTAGTTTGTTAAGAAAGGAAATTATATTTGTGATACTTACACTGTTGTGGATAATTAGAATACATATATATTTATATTATTCATGTGTGAATGGAGTAATGTGATGAAATAATTCACTTCATTTTTGTAGCATACTTTGTCTCATACGGTTTAGCGGCCAATCCAATAATTTATATTTATTGTTGTATTATTTCTGCATTGTTTAATTTATACAATTTTACTTTACACTTAATTAATTTGAGTTTGGTTGTGTCTCGTTCATCAATCACTCTTTGTTCCTGTATTAGTTTTGTTTGTTTGGAGAATGCTTTGAGAGATGGATTTGTTGGCATGTTTTGTTGTATAATTTTTAATAGTGATGTGTGTATATAACTAAGATATCAGTCTCTCACGGTTAGTGCACGTTTCGTACTGTATTGTCAACTTCGTTTATTGGATATTAAAACATTTCAATAAATAATTCAATATTATTATGCTTATTAAATTTAATACTGCATTTTTTTATTTGGAAGCTTTACATAATATTATGTCACTGTTGCATGCAAAAATGAAAGAATGATGTGACTACAATCCCCAATTCCTTACATTTTCGATCTCCAAGTTTCAAGACTTATTTTGGTGGAAACTTATTTCAATAATTTGAGTTCATCATAACATTAAATAATTTTGTTTTCATTTTTGGAAAGCATTATCGAGTTGTGTTGTGAATATAAATTCGTTCCTCAAAAAATAATTCCGTGCAATACTAACGAACACATTCAAATGGAAAATTAATATTATACCATGTAAATCATGCAATGGTCAAAAGTTTGGTCTGACTTCTTGACACAAAATAATCCGCAGGATGTGGGCAACTGGAATCATGTGAACAACTCATTACAAGCTCTGGCACTTTCACCACGGTCAGAAACTCCAGAAAGTCGGGTAAGAGACCTATAGATTCTAGACTTGTAATGGAAAGTTATCCACGGGAGTTTAATCCAATTATTACCTAAGTCCACCATTTACGTGAGAAGTTGTTTGTATACGTTTTCTTGTAAAATAGGCTGAGAGCAGAAGCCCTGGCAGCACTCCGAGGGATTCTCCAAGGATTTCCAGAAAAGTTCATCATCATGTGCAGGAGATGAACCTGAGGCTGGGCATGCATCACAAGCAGCAACATCATTCAAAACATGATCTCCCCCCGTTGCAACAGGCAACTTCTCCCAACACTGTAGACTTCGCAGGCGATCATTTACTCTTCTTAGAGACCACCAGAAGTGTCACTTCTGGGATTGCCAGTAACAGCACCAGTGGAGTGGGGAGTAGTGCGAGTAGCAGCAGCGGCAGCGGTGGAGCTGTCGCAATCGGAGTCATGGCCAATTCCAATTTATTCGCTGCCGTGAATTCACAAATTAAGTCGACATCTTCCCAACCGACTTCCGTTCCAATAATTCCCCCGCCGCTTCCGCCACGCAAAACTTCACCTTCCAGGAAGAAGGGACGTGGTGCTACGGCAAGTCCTGAGTCTAGGTATTGTAGTATGCTACCTACAATCTATTTTGCCTTGTACTCGCCTTAAGCTGCCTAAGTTTAGCTGAAGCACCCTTAATTCCAACTTACTTAATATATTTTTATTTTACGTGCATTCATTTTGTTGCAGCTCTGTAACAAGAGGTAATCAATCATCCAACGAGTCCTCTGCTACTTCCATTTCAGATGAATCCAATAATAGGACTCAAGCAATACTGAACAGAGGTATGATATGAATATTGAGATGAAAATATTTAAATTTAAAATCTTGATTAAAATCAAGCTAATTGCTGTAATTAGGAGAAGCTGTTGAAAACGGGTATGATGTACCGTCTCTACCTGCACCGTCGCAAAGCAGTAGTACAAGTAGTAGTTCTTCCAACGCTGCCACAAGCAATCAAAATAATCTTCCACTTGCACAATTATCAAGTTCAAGTGGTCAGAGCAATAAATCCCACCATGGGATTGTCAGTAGACCGAGTGCGAATAAGGCTCTTGAGTTGATCCACCAGCAGCATCACCAAACCAGACATCAATCTTGTCCGGCACTCGCCGGTTCAAACGTTCTTCATCTACTCTCAGCTCCTCCAAAATCTTGTCCAAATTCCACAGCCGTCTCACCGAACTGCAGTCAACATGCCCAAACGCCTTTAAATCCTTCTTCATCAGGAGGATCTTCCTCTGCAAAATCTTCCTCACATGGCAAAAATATGCCCAATAGCTTAGCTTTAAGTAGCATTACGGGCTGTTGCGTCATGGCCACTGGTAACAAACAGTTTCTTCCAAGACACTCGCTCCATCCTCAAGCATCCGGTAAAACACCTTCGTCCAGCTTTTCCACTCGAGTTGTAGCAAATAAAAGTAGTAACAGCAGTTCGTCGTCCGCAGCAGCAATCTCCTCCAGAAAGAGCTCAAACGATGCTAAAATTCAGGGTGCAGCCGATGGAAGCTCCAATCAAAAAACTCACGTCTTAGGAATATCCTTGCCATTCAAAGCATTCCCAATTTCTACAAAAATGGCTGTGACTACCAATGACGTTCCAGAAGGGCCAAACTATGAAAACACAAACATTGGTCAACTTAATTTGGCACCCATCGTTTTAAATAAGGAAAGAAGAGTACTGCCCGATTTGGGAGATGACAATCATACAGCCCCGTATGAAAACTTAAACATGGATTACATTTCCAAATTAACGAACGAAGGCTTCACACAGGACCTGGTAATAAGAGCATTAGGTATTTCCAGAAACGATATTGATATGGCCAGAGATATTCTCAATGAATTTGCTGGTAGTAGATCTTGAAACAGAAAGACAAATTAGAGCTGTAACATTATTTTGGGTACGTATAATATTTTGAAAACGTGCGTTTCAAAACAAAATATTTTTCTTATAAAAACACAAACTCCTTCTGAAGATAAACTCATTTTAAATCATAGAACTAAATTGTTTTCGGGTAAAAGGTAGAGGCTTCACATTTTGTAATGCTTAATACCGGGATGTAATAAATACGATATGCCAGGCAAGAATATTATATAATATGGTTGGTTTAAGATACACAATTGGTCTTTGGTGTGTAGTACAAGTATGTGTGTATCAAACATTTACAACTTTTTGCTGCCAATCGCACCCACAAATCCTATCAAGCAGGTCAACAACTTTCAACTTCAAATAGACTTTTCCACCTTTCCACCTAAAAATGATTGACCGAAATTTCGGAAATTCACACTTAAAGTATACTTATTTAAAAGTGCTATCCTCTGTAGATTTTACTACGAAATGAGTCACCTATTTTTATTATATCTTAAAAAGCCTGATATTTGGAATGAGTGACTGAGTCCTTACAGTATGTCTCCTAGAAGTGTTTGAAGATGACAATGGAGAACCGAAACCGCAACAATTACTGAGTTTTATCAAAGGGCCCCAAGAATAATTATCTTTGTAAGACTGTATTATGTATTAATGAAAGAAAAACATATTTTTATCACTGAGTGAGCCATTGTAAATCTACCAAATGTCAAAAATCAAATTATGCACAGTAGTAATATACACATTTACTATTTATGAGATTGAAAAATTTGCACATATAACTAGTTACAATCAAGAGTGACAGAAATGATATCTGCTGAAAAATGACAACTTTGTTTGCTCGTGCTCACTGATGGTTATGAAAGAACAATTTATGTACTAAAATTCGAGCTATTAACCTTGAAACGCCCTAAATTTAAAATGAAGAGTGAAATTATGCCTCTTGAGTTCGAAAATGGCATTGTTTCCCCGAATGATGGACCACCAAGGAACATCAACCAGAATGCTTATACATTAACATTAATAATATTTTTAGCTTCGTTTTTATCATAAGAGTACAGGCCCAATACAAATAGATATACATTTACTTAAATAAACACAAAAGTTAAGACCCAACAAATATTAACAGCTTTTTTGAAAAAGCGTTAGTCAAAAGGATGCAATGGACTTCAAAGTAATGTTGACTACCTTTGAGTAATATAACAGTGACTTATGCAAAACCTGCACATTTGGAGAATATTCTTGTAAAAATGTTAGCCTCTTATTCTTCGAATAAACTTGCTTTTATGTTGTAAAAAGAGCAATGACCGATGATAAATAAATGCATGTTACTGCTACTGTTAATGAATGTACATTGCAGTTAACATAGGGGCCCAGCAACCGGGAAAATAATGGTGATTTTCTAACTCAGGAAATAAAATTACGTATAAATTGACTCTCCGCTTTGGATTTTCGGTGTTTCAAGTCTAATATTCAATTGTAAGAGAAATTATGCAGAAGAAAAAATCTAACTTCTGAATATCCAAATGAACAAAGTAGAAAATACTTTCACATTAATCACTGAGTTTTTTAAACAGAAGTTTCAATCAGCTTAGCAAAGAAATGAAAATCTCAAAATCACTGTCCACAGCTTAATTAATAAGGCGATTGTATTACTCACTGGATTACCTCACTTCAAGTTTCTTTTAGACAGTTAAGACAGTTTACTACCATTATAATGGCTTAAGCAACGTCGGAAAAAGCGTTAGGTACAAAGTAGCACATTATGATTCTTAGTAAACCTACACTAATGTATTGGATTCAATTGATTAATTAGTTGTTACTGTTTATAGATAGCTACAATAGTTATGCTCTAGTAGAATTTATGTAGATCTCGGTTTCGTTGCTTTCTGTTTAAAAACTAGTCAAAGCAACTTCATGGTACCATTAGGAGTAAAGGTTTGTATTGTTCTAACGATCCAGTCAATTAATAAGTTCATGTTTTAAATGTAATTAGGTCATTCATTGTGTCATATTGTCATCTATATTAAGTAAATATCGATTGAATATGAAGAGGCTTTTATTAATTCGCATTTCGATTAATTGTGATATATGCGTAAATTGTGAATTTCGTGGAAAAATAATTCGTGCATATTATACAGTAAGTAATATATACTATAAATTTAAATAAATAAATAATTATTTTCTTGGTGAAACCAAGATTGATATACTTCTGTCTTTTCCTCAATTGTCACATAAACAAAAACAAACCATACAAATTTTAGTCAAACAACATACAAATTCTTGTCAATCAGAAATTATTACAAGTTTTTGCGAGTCCAGTCTGTGCTGAAATAATCGGCTCAAGATTGATGAAACAGGTGCAAAATATGAACAGGTGATGTTTGAATGTTGGTTAAGAACGTATAGCTTTATTTTTGTATGAATCACCACCGAATTTGCAACACGTTTATTTTATATATATTAATTAAATGGTAAATTATCTTTTATTCAGTAATGTTTTAAGGTTTACATGTTTCAAAGTCAAAGTATTTTATATTTCATAATATAATTTTTTTCTAAGTTTGAAAATGTACGAACCAACTCGCAGCATACACTTGACGAGCCACACATTTATTCATGCCCCAAGTTGCAGTCATAACACTAATTAATTTTATAACTAAAGATTAAGTACACTACCATTCTTTTTCTTTAGTATTGCTTTTGTTTTATTTTATTCATTCACTGCTACTTTTCTTCGGAAGCCATCACAGTCCCATCAACTTAAGAGAAAGACAATATATTTTAACTGTTTGTTGTTTCCACACATAATTACCACCGTAGTTTCCCTAGGTTGACTTTCAGTGGACTATGATTTTTCACCACGATTGGTTAATGGTTACTTGAGAAGAAGAGTGAGCTGCATTAAAATGGAACATTTGCAGCAGCAATAGGTAAAGCACCATATTACAATTTTACAATCCAGAAACATTCATAACGCATAATCCATGTCACTAGAATGCAAAGCTTCGCTCTATTTCCTCACTTCTAGGATCGAAATTTAATCAACATTAAGTAAACACAAAATAATAGCATTTCGAAAAAAATATGTTATTATTACTAAATACATACGCGCAAAATATTTTCTGTTTTTGTGTGAAAAATGAAATACATAATTCACGAATTCTCAAAACCCAACAATTTCATTTTTATTCCTCTTCAGAATTGATGGAAACCAAATAAAACAAGGGTACAGGATTATAGCCAGAATATGAAACTTAGTTTAGCTTAAAATCGATTAATCATTAGAAATAAATGAGAATCTAGCGTGGACATCCATCATCATCATACATAGTAGCACAGCACAATGTGTAGCACTTGGAGTCGGTGTACTTTCGTCTTATTACTTAAAGTTTATATCGATATTACAATACAGGTAATTTAATTGTTCAGTGCAGGAGTGCCTTCAGTATATTTAAATATAGCAACGACGCGTGCGATTCTTTTGATGTTTCAAAGCAACTATGTGTCACAATCTACGTATTAGAAGAGAATTTTGATTGAACAGTGTGATTCTTGTAACTTGATTTTTAATGCTTGAGACTTAAGGGGTGACATTATACCTATTAATAATACATTGGTACAACTTACACGTATTTAGTGTGCATGTCTTCTGAGTAAGGTACATTACGATTTTTAACTCTTTTTCTCCTGATACAATTAAACTTCGAAGTACACATTTGGAAGTAATAATGAAGTGACAACATTGATTATGGTACTTACGAAAATTATTGCAATGGTGTTAGGATAAATGGAGAGGTAAACATTTATTTTTATTGCTGCAACATCAAAATTAATTAATTTCCAGCATGATTTATTTCTAGCTAAATGATTTTTTTCGGTTGAAACAAATCAATCGAAACTGCCTTGTGAATATCGCTGTACGTTTACTGCAAACTTCATCAAATGATCAATAAATTTTAATTTCACTTTTTTAACCGGACTTGTATTAATTAGAAGCTACAGCACTTTCCTTTCTGACGCAATGCCCGACATTATTCGTGTAGTGAAGTCACCCTAACTATGGTCAGGAGAGAATATCATTAAAACTTACATTGTTTCCATTTAGTGGATGGCAGGCATGTTACCTTATCGCACTCGTTATCTTTGTTAATTGACTCTCGCAATAGTCACAATCTCATTCAAACCGATTACTCATTCTGATAGCCCATTACTTCTATTGTTTACGATAAATATGTACGCGAATGTAACAACAATTTTATTAACGCCATGTAGCTCTAATCTTTGTAAATCCACTTGGTTGAGAGGTTTTCTTTTTATCAAGAAGGTTAGGTTTCTAAAATTGTAACGTTCATAAACCAAAGAATTCAATCAAAATTCAAATGCATAGTTAAAGAGATATTCATTTTACTAATTCTAACTGTTGAACTATGAAATTGAATTTTGTCTTTATTTCATGGTCTAGAGCTAAGAAGTAGATTGTTTTTCGTGTTTCCTTACACGTTAAAAGTATAAAGAATTATATAGTATGGCAGATTTACCAACAATAGATTGGACCTATATTTAAGTAAGTATACAATACAGACACATTTTAATTTTTTACTCCGCAGTTAAAGATGTACGATTTTGGAACTGCTCCTTCAGAAGAAAGCAGATGAGTTGGAGAGCTGATTTTATTTGCATAAAATGTGTTACATTATAGTATCTATTATGTATCTAATATGTGGGCGTTGATACACTCAACAACAGTTTTGTCAGAGAAAATGAAAACTTTGCCAACTCGCATTCTACATAATTTTACTTTGTTACATATTTACTTTATAGTTTATAATGGCGACTCGATGTTTTTGTAACTGTTGTTTTTCTGCCGTGAAAAAAATATGAAACCGATGATGCTGAAACACCCTTAAAACTATAAGATGGCGATTCTTACATTGGATGGAACAACTACAAAATAAGAATCCCTTCCGGAATTTAGAAGACAAAAGTTTCGTTATATCAAGAGAAACTTGAATACAAGCTTCTCTTCCTCTTCAATTTTCAATTAACATTATAGCATACATAAAGGATTATGTATTGTTATTGAAAATTGAAAGGTTTCCTCACAATTATAACATAATCCACTATATAAAGAAAGAGATCCTTCTCTATGGAACTTGCATATGGAGTATTCAATCAATTGGAAGCGTCTCCGTCTCCGTCTTTTGGATCTTTCAAAGTTTTTCTAACAAGATGTCCCTTGAAATGGGCTTGAATCTTTGTTGCCGCTTTGTTCACTTCTGGGGATAAAAAATTAATATATTTAACGTATACTGTCCTGTCAGAGAATCCGAAGAAACAAAATATGGCAAAGATGAAAAAATACATACAAACATTACACTTATAATTAAAGTTACAATACCTAAAGAGAGTTTAAATTAATTGGAGGAATAAGTGTTTAAACAACCAAACCCCATCCCCAAGTAGTCAAAGTCTCCATTTCTGAACATTTTGTCAGCAACAAGATTTCTCTCACAATTCTTTCGTAAAAAAGGATGAGATATGACGTCGACGACAGAAATTTGCTGGTGGCCTGGGTGGATTCCTCCCTCGGTGATGTGGGAAAACCAATCTTAAAATTTCGTTGGGGTCTTCCCCAGTGGCAATCACTCTTCTAATTTCAGCACGTTTCTGGTCGATTGTAGGGTACAACGTCGTGTTTTTCAATGGGCTCTGGCTGTTACAAGGGTTATGTGAATGTTCATTACATCGGATATGTAATGACTGTCCCGATTCACCAAAGTAGCAAGCGAAAGTGTCCTCTTCAGCGCATCTACGACAAGTGCCGACGTAAATACAATTCGTTGTCGTGCAATAGGCTCTTTTCCTGAGCTGCAGTTGCCCATGGGGACCCAAACTTACCGTCGGAATTCTGCCGACGTGCATGCACAGATCACAACGGGGGTGGAAACATGGGAAAGTGCCTGGTCCCAACCAACCCAGCATGGAGTTGTGATTGATGTCTTCCACTAACCCTGCAAATAAACAATAACATAAATCAAATATAATGTGTAATTATGTAATGTGCATGTAATGGTTTCAAAATCATTAAAATTAATACTTACCTTGAACGCTATCATTGGTACTTAGCCGCATTTGATTCACAATCCCATCAGGTTCGCCATGGAAAGGATTGTTGCGTGGAAGCTTATCCAGCTTCACTCCCCGACCTAAATATTCCACGTGCACCTTTTTAAAATCCAGCGATCGAATTAATCTGAGAAACACCCTCGCGGTGTTATTAAACTTGTCCTCAAAGAGTGTTGTGAGACGATTCTCATTGGAGGACATAAAATGAAACAGCCGGTTTTTCAAAGAATCTCCTGCTGAATTTTTGTGGAAAATTACTTGATCCATTTGCTCAATTGTGGGACACCAGCGTGAGTTAGGAGAATCGACAGGAGGAGTGAAAGGGTTTCCAGTGATTCGATTCCATTCCCATAAACTACTCAAAGTATTATTTTCACCCATGACGTTAAATTTTTAACAAAACCTAACTTAACAATTTCAATAAATCTTACACTAAATAAACGCGTTCCTTCAAGATACAGTTGCACGCACATCACAAAGTACTTACAAATTGCAATATGACATAAATGGATGGGAAGTTTTTATGAGCGGCGTAATGTCTAACATGTATGTTTCATCTTTGCCATTTTTCGGATATCAGTTACTGGTAACTTTACCTGGGTCATTTAGATCAGGCAAGTCCTCCTCTTCAGCAGCTGGCTTCTGTAGAAATTAAAATTTGATAGAGTTAGTTTCGTGTCTAGACTATAAATAATTGCGTTACGATTTCACACCCTTTGCTCTTTCAATTCCCAATGCAAAAAGATATCTGCCATTATTATTAATCAGTGGCCAAAATTGTGATATAAACGGTTATTATCCCTTGAATGTTATTTAGTTGTTGTTTTTAAATGGTGATAAATCCATTTACTTTCGTCTGAGATTTTATTGCTAATGTATTTCATTGGATATTATTGTTGAAATTTTACGCAAATGGCTCAACGACTCAAGTTAAAATATTCAAGTTCCATTGGTTTTCCTAAAGTATTAAAATTCTATTTTTTGTTGAAAGTGGAACAACTTCTGCTGGTATCCCACATTTGAAGTTTTTCATTCATTTGAGAGATTCTAACTTTATTTTATCAATACAAGCCTATTGTTCTGAAGTGACGTTATTAGGAATTTCTTACGACGTAAAAACTTTCACTACAGCAATGGTAGGATGCGGGGAAAAGTTGTGAAGGGGGTACAGCTTCTTTCTGCCTCTAATCATCGTGAAAAACTTGAGAAGGATACAACGATGGCGGTATCTCTACATCATGATACATTATCTGTGGAAACGTCTGGTTGATGCATATTCTTGTTTGTTACGCTGGTTGGTAGATTGAGTAGGTTGGCAGGGCACACGGGCGCCGGCCTTATTTTTTATTTTTCCTTTTGCCTTATCTATCTATGAAACTGTCAGTGAAAGCCAAAATTTTACTTTTACTCCACTTTTACCCTTTAGTATGGCATTCTAGAAAAGTTAAAGCTTTGTCATGTTTCACGACATTTGTATATAATTAATGCATTTCTTATGAGTTGATATGAATGCTCCTCGACGTTTATGGTCCTGCTAAAAATATTTTTCATCTCTCAAATTACAACTTTTAGAAAAACGAATAGGAGTTGAGATGAATTATGCGGATGAAGAGATACATCTTAAGCCACACAGAACATCACCAATTTAATTCTTCACATTGAAAAATGGAAAGATTTGTTCGTGAGTTTCAGAGCAAGGGTAAAGAAAGAGCGTTGCAGAATGAAAATTGTACCTAATGTAATTTATTTTCCCTACAACAAATCTTCAGTGGAGGATTCAACAACTTGCAAATTGAGAATTTTCGTCGAAGATAGGAACTTTTTTCTAGGCATTCACTCACGAGATAACATTTTTGCAAATATTACTTTTAAACCAGTAAGTCAAGATATTATTTCTCCGATTTTTGAGCCAACTTTAAGACACATCTTGTGAATGGTTACTCAGCAGTCTTTCGCTGTTGGCAAAAAACGTTATTTTTTATCTGATAAACCAAATATAGTACGACGCGCGCAGATTTTCAAGATAAATACACATCAATACACAACTACAGTTTTAAATATGGGCACAATTATTTAAAGCCAAGTATTTACTTGTAATTTTTTCTTTATAAAAGTCTAACAACTTTCTTTTTTTAACCTCTTCAGTTGTCTTCAACTTCTGAAGCTCATCACTAAGCTCAGCCTCTTTCTTTTTCTCCGCCTGCCTCCTCGCTTTGTGTCCTCTGAAGGATGCTTGGATTTTCGTGGCAGCAATTCCGACCTCTGAAATTGATAAAAACATTCATGTAATTTACTTCTAACTTGCAATATTTAGTGAGAGTATTAATTATTTATGTATGAGAGAGATTATTTACTGCCCGTGCTGGATATTTTGTTGTACAAACAAACTATGTATATTTTTGTAAAGAAAAATAATTAAGAAGTCGTTTAATTCTATTTAATTAATAATTATGTGTTTCAAGTGTATATTATTTATGAAATGTATTTTCCATTGCTTTTACTATACGGCTAACAAATTAGAAGCGCCGCGTTAAGACGTGTTGCAATGTCTTAATCAGTATCAGTTGGGGTGTAATTTTATGAATTATATATAGTTATCCATTCGGTTGCTGACGTTAGTAAGTAACTTTGGTCGTTATTGGGTTACACAATCAAAGAAACCCAAGCACTTGCTAAAATGCTTTAAACGTAAAGCTTTTAATATTGATACAATTTTATGTTATCGAAATGAGTTGTACATGTACTCTACTGCACCAGTACTGTTAATAATAGCGAGAGAAATTTTGCAGACTAAAATCTATAATGATAGCTTTCTCATATTGTAGCTGATTTTGTATATAGGTGTCAGCTATTTTACATTTCGAGCTGTTTCCATTTTGTGAAAATACAAATCAATCAGCTCAATACAGATCGTATGTAATTGAAACAAGACATTGAGGGTGCTAGCGGAACTAGAAATAGTCAAGATAAATGCTAAGGAAATGTTATTACGGATGTGATGTATGTAATATGTAGCACATTACAACACATGGAATCCATCCGTCATACTTTCGAACAAGTTTGTCAGTCGAAGGCCCTCTAAGACCTTTTTAGTTTTTATTAAGTCTTTCGTAAGAAAGTATGGCTCAAGTTTTTCCAGTTCATAAAAATATGGGGCTGTAAAAATACGTATTAAAAATAAGTCCCTTTGTCGATACCAAAACTCGTTTGTTTACCGTACTTAATTCAACCTCTTTTGCTTACTAAGCTTAAAATAATAAATCAACTCTAACCCTCCTTGACCTTAACTGATTTGATTTACTTAATTGCAAATCTAAAGTAAACCAGGTACAACTAAATCATTGTATTGCCACCATTACTAATACTAACTAATGCTTAATTAGTATATAAACCTATTATCCTATTAATATTCGATGCTGTTTGTATTCAGTTTTTAAATATTCAATTTTAATTTAAAATGAACCGCTCCGACCAGAATTTACTAAATTAAGGTTGGTTTTACCACGGTATTTTGTTTGTTAAGAATGCTTTTTAAAATAATTTAACTTCAGACCTTTTTATAGAAAAGCAATTTTTACAACTACAATGGCTCATCACTTTCTATTCAGAAGCCATGACCATGTCATATCCTGGTTTTGAGAAAGTATTTCCAAAAAGCCAAAGCTGTGAGAAACACAAAACCTTGTTTACTACACACAGTAAAGGTAGTCATTTTTAAATGGATTTTCCGTTTACTACCTACAGAATAATGGAATATAAATATTTTTGTATAAAAAGGCTTCTCCGGCGGGGAAGGAGATATGGGACAGTTGAGTGGGATAAAACAGGTGAAATATGCACGCGTGATAGGTACTCTCGAGTGAAAAGAGCCTTTCCAAACAAGATTGATTAATGATCAGGGCTCTTGAGTGGATTCTGATAGAAAGTTGTATCGTATTGTATTGTATTTTAATGGAGCAAGCAAGTGAACAGAAGATAGCAAGTGAGTACGGAAAGAAACCTAAGGTGACCGTATCATGATTACATGTGTGCTTTGTGTAGTAACTCATGCATACAAAAATTCGATGCATTTTTGAAAAAAAAATCTAGACAGAAGCGTACGGTTGGAGCGGTTGGTGGTCGTATTATTTGGACTGGCTTGTGTTACACACAAAACTCATTTTCTGAATAAAGGAATATGATATCCTAATGTGCTCTAAAAAGCGTTCTGTTTGTTTTTCTCTGAAATTGAAATCTTGTGCAAATATCTCCCAACAGGGCGAAGATTTATTTCGCAGATTCCTCTGTGTAAATTTACATTGGGTTGCATGGATTGAACGTATGGAATAATGAACAATGAGTTACAGAACAATGAGTTTGAAATCCCTCTATGGACGTTCTCCTACACACTTTTTTCCACATCGTTATTTTACTTATTGATGAATTTAACTACATGCGTACTACGATATAACGGATATTCATCGAAATGTAGGGTTGGCTGGCATAATGCTCTTTTAACGTAAAATTATCGCCAATAAATAAATCCGATTTACTTTTAATTAAAAGCTTAGAATAAAAATATATATTTGAAAGATAGAAAGTTATCCTCTTTACCTTTTATATTGAGTGACTGACTACACCTAAACTTTATGTAGTACCAAACTATTGTAGATTCCATCGACTTTTATGCTAATTACCGCTAATCATTTTATAAAATTGCGCACCAAATCGTTGAGTCTTTAAAAGGGTTTTTAATTTACATATATATATATACCTATGTAATATGAAAACCTAAATTATAAAGAATAATCTCATATGTAGATCAATAATATGCAATATTAATGTTGTACATTCTCCTCAGCTAACTACTTTATTCAACAATGCTGTCTAATACTTTCATCCGTTGATTCAGAAATGTTTTGGAATTTCGTACTGTTCTACTTTACCTCATGTTTTAGAAAGGAGGGTCAATGGAGAGTTTTAGTTGAGGATAAAGTGACGATAAATTTTTAATGTAAGAAACTCTATCCTATATCTAGATAAGTAAATTGTGTATATGTAATGACGCGACTATGGCCGTCGGCCTGTCTGGCTGACACTTAAATGTAGAACTATGGAACTAACGAAAACACATGCCAAAAGAAAGATGGCAAAATTCATCAGGAATTCATGAACTCATTCACTGATTGTAAGTACAAAAGACTTTTGTTGACGATTGTGAGGTGTGGTAAAGTATTTATAACATTGGAAACATGTAACAAACAGGGACACATTTGTAGTGGTATTCTTTATCATACAAACTGCTCCAATGAAACTTGACCTGTTTCATGCACTAATTATTTAAAGTTTGTATCAAGTTTCCCGATTGTATGAAATGACAAATAATTTTTGATTTAATTTATGTTTTCCTGGAACACTTTTTGATTTAAAAAGTTTCCTTTGTTTCCTAAATATAACTATTGTTGCTACTACTGTACTGAGGAGTCCCAGTATTAAGTATGAAATACACTTATTTCTGCTCCACATTCATTAAAAATCACGATAAATCGTTTTGCAATGAATGTCAGTTAAACAAAGAATCAAATTGTACACTTACCTGGATCATTAAGGTCAATATCAATAACTTCTTCTCCCTCTGCCATTTTTCCTAGTTGTTTTCTAGTATTATGGCCCCGAAAAGCGGCTTGAATACGAGTTGCTGCCTGTTCTAAATCTGGGTCGTCTAAGTCCAAATCACAAATGCCGTTCTTTGCTGGAAATCAAAAAATTTGCATGTTAAAAATTCGTTACATGATAACCCGACATATGGCATATTATTCCACTTCCACTCTCATCGGTTAGAAATGATGGAAATTATTTGTCATGTTTAAATACTCTATACCGACTCTGAGTTTGTTTTTTCTGTGATCTAACGAAATTTTGGCTGGGATCCTTAAATTCACGTTATTTTTAATAGGTATTTAATTTCATGTATTTTTCAATCAATAATTCTTTCCTCTTTCATCTTGATCACAGGGAGGTATCTCTTGTTTACGAACCATGTTACACCAGAATTTAGGGCACATAATCAACGGACCCCCATTATCAAAAATGGAGATTTTAATTTGCTGAAAACCGAAAGTGATAGTGTAGCATTTTAATACGCTCGTAGAAATGTCCTGATTGGATTTTGCGGCGTCATGTTTACGGTGTGCTTATTCTTGAGAGATGACATTTCCAATTTTATTTCTGGCCTCCGGATGCATGGTAGAGTATTCATTCGACCGTTTGATCAGACACGTCGTAGAGTCAAGTGAATTTTTGTGGGTAATGGAAAAAGGTCCTTCAAGGCATTTGTTATTATTATTATTATTTTTATAGTCAATATCTTCAGAATACATGTGCGTTTAAAATACTTTCACGCCTACTGCAAAGTAAGCGTGTCATCATCAGAAAGTAATCTTGGTAAGCTCATAAATCTATCATAAGAAGCTGAACGATTTTATGAATAAATAAGATTTATGAAAAGGCAAGCAAGCAACCTAAACTGAAGAAGAGCCAAACGACACTCTATTAGAATATTAATAAAACCAAACCTATGAAACCATATTCATACTTAAGGTACGATTGCAATGGAATGGATTTCAACCACTTCGTTCAAAACCGGATATTAATTACTTACACCAAAATTAGTGGTTTCTTTTTTGTTTGTTTAATACATTTAGCCGTAATTTAATAAGTAGGAGGGAACAAATTCTCTGCTATCAATAAATTTGATGTACATCTTACTATTGTACAGTAACTAAAAGAGTGGCAAAGAATGCCAACAGGTCAAACTACCATAATAAATTAAACTAGATTATACATTACTTGAAGACCGTTAAATATTTCTTTTACACCACGAAATAAAATGAGACGTTGAATTCCCAATCCTATCCTTTGTTACTATTAAAATGATTTTAATTGAGAGAAAATGTCTGGTTGCGTGTCATGGGCTTGATTAATTTATACCAAGGGATACATAATGAAAATAAATACTTTCATTTCAATGATATGCCCGTAAGACATATTCCCTTTACTCTAAGCCCACGCTACACTCAGCTAAACATTGATGAATAAGCATGAATGGGAATAGCAAAGGAAGTTTCCATAGTCTGCTAGTAGTTTATGATGATGGAAGCTACTAAAAAAGGTAAATGCAACCGCTCCAAAATGCAGTAGCACATGTGCGCAAATGAGGCTTGCTCCAAGTCTCAACTCCCTCAACTGAACGTAACGAACACTTAAACCTTGTTAAGAAAGTGCCACATCCTGCGGAGGGGATTTATGTATGAATATAGGACTTCCAAGTCGTGCCAATTTAATTTTTCTGTTTAATCAAGCGAAAAGATGAAGGAATCCGAGTGTTTGCAAGCGGAAGATATGGAGTAAGGAAAGTGGAACAAGGTTATAAGTCTATAATAGCACTACATGTGTAAAATACCATGCAAACATGTTAGCCGACAATACTGTAGTAATGCCGACATCATACACGCTACATTCTCATAAAATTATCTTTAATCTCGACTAACGTAAAATTTGACCTAATAGCTGTAGATTGTTTACTCTGCTAAAGGTATTAAATAAATGTTTCCTCACACCTGCTATACCCACTTGCATGTTCATCGTTATTGTTTATTGCAAGTTGCAAAATTGCTCCTTTTTTATTCCCCTGACTTTTAAATTGGTTTGTGACCCTCGGCGGAATTTCAAATCAAAGGTATTGCAGTTCTTTTACATGACAATATATTGTAGACATATAGAGATGTATGTATAATGGAATAAAACATTTCAGCCGTCATTATGAAATTAATCCAATAGTAGCATTTCAAGTTGTAAAAATGTATAGCATTGTAGAGTCCTTTGTGTTACAATTCTCCATTGCACTTCGTTTGAAAATATTAATGCACCCTAAGACANAAAAATGTATAGCATTGTAGAGTCCTTTGTGTTACAATTCTCCATTGCACTTCGTTTGAAAATATTAATGCACCCTAAGACAGGAATTTATTACTGGAATGCCAGGAGTAGCAAATATGAGCACATCATAATAAAAGCATTGTGCTATAAGGTGCAGTAAAAGGAACAAAGGGAAATGAGACAAGAGCACATGAGTCCTCGGTCCTCGTTCATTTACTGATTTATGTTGCGTTATATATTTGAAACCCAGAGGTTTCAAAGTTGCCTTACGTCGATAGTAGAGTTTGAAAGGATTGCTTTTGCGTGTCTGCCATACTTTCACATTGCATCGCATAACAAATTAATTCCATTACTAAACCCCATGATCATTAAACGGCTGCGTAGGGCCACTTAAATTTTTATTATTGCTTTACATGTACGTTTATTATTATGTTTCGTACTTCAGTGCCTTCATTTAAATAAGATTAAAGAAGAAAACTGAACCAAAATTATAAGTCCGTTTCTAGATTATGCATTTAGAAACTGTTTTCAGATCATAACGTCGAAAACAACGACTATGCAATCGTTGACTTTACTCTGTGTGCCAAACGTTGTATTATTGCAGTTATAATAGAACAGCACATTACGTTTTACAGTGCTCCTGTTCTTGTAGTCTGAGAGTTTCTTTACATGTTACTGTCCTATCAGCGTCGAGACGACATCACAGACCGTACAGTGCACTTTGAAATTAGAGCATTTAGAAATTTAGCCTCTTTATGTCGGCCTAAGCTAAAGAAGTAAGGCTTGAAAGGTTTAGCCTAATAGCACTTTGGCACTTGCTGGAGTTGCATAATAACCCTTGACATCAACAACACACTTGCCAATTACCATTCATGCCCCCACTGTACCTTTTACCTAAATCCAATAGTAATATTTCGTAATTCCAACGTATATTTATAGGGAACGTTCTTGGAAAGGAAATTCATAGTCAAACTAGACTAAATAGCCGTTCATATAGAAGTCTTAAGTGGGTAACCTGTGACAAAGTAATGATAATGATAGAAGTGTAATACAGTGTTAGTGATACTACAGCTTCATTAATGGCATGCCTGACATGTATGATGATTTCATTCATGGTTGTCCTCATTTCTGCTTTTTGCTCTTTATTTCAAGGTAAATATTCCTATAAGGATCGTTGGTCGTTAGTCTGGTTAGTGATGGAAAAATTGAGCAATTTAAAGGTTACACCGTTACACGCAGTCTTGCTTTCACAATTTAATGTTTAGGCTAGCTGATATTTTCAGGTGCGGGCCAGAGAGCACTAAATTGCGTACCTGATATATAAAAGAATAACACAATCATGCCATTAGCTTCGCATTATAGTCTACAGTTAAAATTATTATGTCTGTGACCCGCTATGTCCTTGTGGCCATTACTATACTGTACAAGTTTTAGTCCGAAAAATTATCAATGTTTCAAAAATACTGCAAATTATAGAAAGTGTACTCGCAGTATAAAAATTTTCTCTTTCGCCAATTTACAGTATCATAACGAAATTATTGAACCATCAACTTTAAGGGGT
Source organism: Cyphoderus albinus (assembly GCA_021029165.1). Lineage (NCBI taxonomy): Eukaryota > Metazoa > Arthropoda > Collembola > Entomobryomorpha > Paronellidae > Cyphoderus > Cyphoderus albinus. Next base: position 2,777 of record VYYJ01000402.1, on the reverse strand, counting down.
GCCTATGCTATCTTAGGGCTTCTCAGAAACCATACAGTTTCCTATATTACCGTTTTAGGTAATATTTGCTTCCAAAAGAAGTAACTATTTCCTTACTGACAACTTTGGGTTTATTATCATGATGCCGTTTATGAAATATTCTCCAAAAAAAAGGAAAAAAGAGAAGGTGGTAGTGGCGATCCTGAAAGGAAAATCGTCACACCTCCACAAATGGATTATTCCTTGTCACTTGTGTGCCTTTTGTGTTTCTGCTTTCTTCAACGTAAAACGACCTAATAGAAACTTCCCTGTCGCTACCGCCTTGATTTTATTTCTCCAATGCACCATCCACATTTCTTCTCTCAGTTTGCTCCTTCCTGCAGTTTCACTTTTATTACTGGGTATGAAATTATTAATAGATTCAATGACTACCTCAAACCAACCACATTTATGACTTTCTCTTTATGCAAGAACAACGCGCACAGTGAAAATGCGTAAAAGCATAACAAAATGATAATGGTGATGGTGAGGATAATGGTGTTTGTATATTCATTGTATTATATTACCCAACCAAAACTATTCTGATGTCTTTACTTAGGCACGATGCAAAGTGTTGGGTTTACTGTCTACTGTTGGGTTTGCACACTTTGTTTTCCAAATACCAAACAACAAATATGCTTCGCTGCAATACAATGCAATCCCCAGGGAACAAGTTCGCACTTACGACTGCCAGTGTTAGTACTTTCACCACTTGGTTCAACGGCTAGCCACCACGAAGACGACTACGACCACTAGCAACAACATGGACTGAATTTATACTAAGCGTGTAACAAAAGAGTTTCTTGCTACTTCTCTGCATTTACAATTTACAGTGCACATCCTCCTTATTTCTCTCAATTTTTATGACAACTGTTTGCATTAACGAGGTTATTCTTGCCACCACGATACGCTATTTCTATTTCAGGGTAGAAAGCAATAGCATGTAAATTACACCGCAGTTGTAGTCGACCCGTTGGTGAGACAACTTAACAACGCAAAGAAAGTGGGGAACGACTTAGCACGTTAAAATTGGGAATTCAAAACTTACACAATTTTTCAGATGATAATTTCATGAAATTCACACAGCGCAGTTTGCGGTTTTGGGTTTCATCCTACCTACATATTTAGCAAACACTTACCATACTACTCACTCACTCATAAGTAAAGTTTTGGGCATTGTTTCATTTTCATTTTGTTTCATTTCATACGTCCACTAACACTTAACCTTATCTCCTGAGGCAATCTTCCTGGTGACAATGTGCATACATTTTAAATTATTGCAGCTGGCGTATTGCAGAAAAGTGTTATACTGCATAAATGAGGTTTTTATGACTTCATATTCCTATGCTCTTAAACAGTGTAAAATAAGACTCCTCGGGCTCAGCTAGAATTGGCTTTGGATTCTCTCTGCTTCTCAGCTTCCATTCTCTCAAGCAGTGACATAAACTTAATAATAATATTTTTATTACTTTCCTCTTTACTAAGTTGCCATGTGTGATACATTTCTTGGAGAAAACAAGCAAACAGGACAGTTACACAGCTTGGTTATGATCTCATCGTCAGTCTTTCATTAAATGATAAGCGCATGGAAAGAGAGCTGACGAACAAAACTAGTCAAACGTAAGTAAATGGAAAGCTTTTGAAGGATTGTCCCTATACAAATAACTACCAAAACCATGTGTACAAGTAACAATAAATGAGTTCGGCAACTACTAGAAGGTGACGTGAAAGCCTGTTACTAACGGTTAAGTCACATTTATCCATGTATAAAAGCTGGAATGGAATTGACTGGGAACGCCCCTTTGGTTTCAGCTTCAGCTGCTGCATGTAAAATAAAAATGAGGAGAATGTAAATACATATTGATATATGCATTAGTTATTCATGTTTTACCTTTTATTTCACTCCGTCAGACATTACTTTTTCTGGTGGTTATAGGGATATTCTGACACTGTGAGTTATTTTGTAGATTATTTTATACTACGAATGTGTCCTTGCAATAGCAGTTTTTCTACTTTCGCGTTGGCTATGTGAATATGAGCAATGTAAAACAGTATCTACAAAAGACTCAAGAAGTCCAACCATAAAAGTGCAAATTATGTGAAGGGAGAAGAGGGAGATCGGCAACTTTGTGGGATCATTTCTGTGCCACTACTTTCACTTCAGTTCTTACCTTTAAACAGCCTACAAAAAGCTCATAGACTTTTTCATACTTTTCGTTGTCTTTTCTTCATACATACGTTTTGACTTCACTTCCTTTGGCAAAAACATTAAAGCTTCTTATTTGACTTTTTACTACTTGTCACTGATCCACTAGTCTTAATTTTGAATGGATGTAATGCAATATCTATGGTGAAAGTACTAAAAGGAAGTTACATAAGTAAGTATCTATAGTGGTTGAAAAGTTTTGTCCTTTTGGCACTAACCAGTACTCACCAGTTTAAAAATGCCACAAGGTTCAGTACATATATGTGAAGAAATTTCCAAAAAGCTTCAGGTAAATTTAAGCCACAATATCCCTCAAGGCTTCAACAGTCGAAACGAGCAAAAGTGTAACCAAAATTGGGTACACTATAATAAAGGGAAATTGGAATAAACTTGTTTGATGTAAGAAATCAAATTCATTTGAGACGTGATGAAAAGCTTCAATTCGAGGTGCAGAAAAGTAGTACGATATTTCACTTATTTTTAACCCAAGACAAAGGTGGACTATTTTGAAAATCGATACCGTTAAAAGTTTCACAGTGTGATGGCAAATAAA